>JAAGVU020000129.1:2041119-2071939 GCA_011763525.2 Mormyrus iriodes
CCTGCAGTATTTTAGGACAGCACCCTGCAGTGTTTTAGGACAGCACCCTGCAGTATTTTAGGACAGCACCCTGCAGTATTTTAGGACAGCACCCTGCAGTATTTTAGTGCACATAAAGTGAGGTGAAGCCCCTGACTGAGCTGGAGTGTAGCCTAGGTAGTGTGCTACGTGCTCACGCTGCATGACAGTGCTGTGTGCAGATGGTATCAGTCGTGTCCAGTGGAACATACAGCAGCACATTCCCGTGTACGACACCAACCTGATGTAAAGGATTTTCATACCACTCAGCTAATTAAAACTTACGCCCCTGCCCCTTTGGTTTTGCTTGGTGTGTTTTGCTCATAACTTAGGGACTAATCTTGTCTTTGAAGGAGGCTGTCTGAGTAGTGGAAGGTTTGCCTAAATGTAACCTTTTATCTTGCCACTTCATGCAAGGGATTTGAAGCCAGAAAGTCAGAGGAAGAATTTACTTTGCACAAATGGTAGCGAGGGAGACAGAGTGACAGAGAGAGAGGGACAGCTGGGAGGGGGGTGGAGATGATAAAAATAGACATAGTGATGGATAAATTCTTACCTCCCTCCCTCCCTCACTGCCAGTTACTCTCAGATCTCAGAACTCAGCACAGAGTTGCATTATGGGAAATGTCACCCAGTAAAGCCACTGGTTGTAATTCACCAGTTAATATGGCTGCTAGAGTTGGTGTATGTGACCCAGGACATGACAGGTGATTTCAGTGGGTTCTTTAAGCCTTGTAGTCATTCTTTATCTTTCAGTCCTGCAGCTGAGGATACAGAACCGCAGGCAGCAGAATGAAAGCAGCTCAGATTCGGGTAGGTCCTCCCCAGCCGCGTCTGCGTAGGTCCGCATGCGGGCGGGCGCGTCGTCAAGCCACCTGAGGATCACTGCCCAAGGCGCCTGTTCCTCTGCGGCGTTTTTGTATAGCTTATTTAAAAAGTGTTTTCTTTAAACATTTTTCCCACTGTAATAGTTTTCTTCCGGCCCAAAGGTGTGAAAAGTACTTGCCACCCTCAACTAGGAGAGAAGGAGAAGCACTGTACTCCTGGGGTACGTGACGTATCGCAGGAGCTGGCGAAAATGTCACAACAAAAAGTGTAATAGAAGTGTAATAATTAAGGCATAATGATGCCTGAAATATGTCTCCTGTGACCTGTTGTTTCCCGTTTCAGTGTCTATCAGATGACAGCAATGCCCACAAGGCTCCCCCTAGTGGTGGCCTGAATACAGACTCTGCAAAGAGCACAGTACAGGGTGAGCTACTGCATGACTTCTGCACAAATGTCTAACAAATACACAGGTTCACTTCATTTTCACTTAAACATATGGTCAGATTTTAGATACACCAAAGAGTGTGTTGCCCATAACTTGTAATATGGACTACCTACTGGAACAAGCCAGGTACAAAGGGCGGGGATTCTGGGGGTATATTCTGGAATCGTCCAATAAAATTTTCCCTCACTGGCTGATTGACAGAGGAATAGTCATACAGGTGGACAGACACGTGGCAGCTTGGCGTACCGGTTAGCGGTATCCTGTCTTTCTCAGACTGGAGCTGTGGTGCAGGGCTGAAGCAGAAGAGAGCCCGACTAGCAGAGGATCTCAGCGAGAAGATCCAGCGCCGGCCTGGTCCTCTGGAGCTCCTGCAGAAGCACATCCTGCCCCTAGCTGCTGGTGGGTGTCCTGCCTCACTGGGCCTACTGGCAATTAAACTAAGAGTAGGCAACCCTGATCCTAGAGTGCCAGGATCCAGCAGGTTCTCCATCCTACCTGATGAGTTACTATCTGCCTGAGATCAGCTGTGGTTCATCAGAGACCAGGTAGGATGGAAAACTTGCTGGATACCAGCACTCTAGAATCAGGGTTGCCTACCCCTGGATTAGACATGGGAAGCATTAATTAATGGCAAATGATGGAAGAGTGACCTCTACTGGTCTCTTCAACTAAGTACCATACTCATGTGTTACTGGAAAGGCATTCTGATTGGAGGATTTTAAAACTGCTATTTCTACATCCCAGTTTTAGCTGTCCTGACCGAAGACCGTGTTGAGTTTATGACAGACTCAATTGTCTCCGTCCCCCAGCTCCCATTCCTCTCCCTGAGTTGTCAGATCTCTCTGAAGATGATATCTCCTGCTCCTCCTCTTCCTCCTCCTCATCTCCCGAGCAACTCGGGATCCTCCAGTCTCCAGGTTTCTCTACATCTCCAGGGCTGGTTGGGGACCAGTTGCTAAGCGACTCATCTCCTGGAGCCACCCTAAGTCAAAGCCCCAACAGTTTTCAGGTGAGATGGAGAGATTATAATCACATTTAAAATATGCTTGGGTGGTATTTGGTAGTTGACATTAAACATGCCCCTGTTGTCTTGCCTCCAGTGTAGCTTGGCATTGCCCCCGGTAACCGAGGGCATCTGCCAAACGAAAACCATGACAGTGATTGAATCCGACTCCATGGCAAAGCCCAGGAGAGCCAAGGGAATCTTCTTAACTGTCCAGGCCCCACCTCTGCTGCCCAAGGTTTGCATTCATTTTCATATATTTGCATTGCATGCTTGCAGTATTACAGACATTAACTGTGTTTTTGAAACGCTGTATGTCATTCATTTCAAATCTGGCCTCATATTTCTCCCTCTATCAGACAGCCCAGCCTTCCACTTCACCTCCCCAGTCCTGTCTTACTCCCTCTGTCCCGCCAACCCGGCCACCACGCTCCAAGAAACCCCGCGATTCCAAACCCAAAATTAAGAAACTCAAATACCACCAGTATATACCCCCTGACCAAAGAGGTGGGGCTGGGGGTGGGACGGGCGGAAGCTCCACCCCAGTCCCGCCCATTGACCCCGCCTACTCCCGCCTCCTGCAGCAACAGCAGGTGTTTCTCCAGCTGCAGATCCTAAACCAGCAGCAGCAGCAGCAGCAGCAGACCACACTGGCGCCCAGGTGAATTTGCATGATTACTTCAGGAGAGCCCTGATCGTGGACCCTGTGCTTCTCTACTGATTTCTAGTCAATGTTTTGTAAATATTCTAATGCAGACCGTTGCTGACAAGCCCTTCTTGTTGTCTCCATTTCCCCCCTCAGTCCTGAGCCTCAGATAGTGCGGTTTACTGGAGCCACACCGAGCACCTGCCCCCAGCCCGTCCCCATAGCAACAAACCCCGGCTGCAGCCCTGACCCCATCCACAAACCCGAGCTCCTTCCTGCCAACCTCGACGACCTCACGGTGAGACAGCGCCAAAGCTTCCAGCTAAAATACTCCCAGATATGACTTTGATTATAATCTCCTTATTATTAGACTGATTTTCCCACTCCGATCTCATTTGCTTACCCCCCCCCCCCCTTACTATCTGTAGGTCTCGGAGCTTCGCCAGCAACTTCGTAAGAGGGGGCTTCCTGTGTCGGGCACTAAGCCCTCGCTTCTTGAGCGCTTGCGGCCTTACCAGCTGCCCCGGCCCTGCCTCACCCCCGCACCCCTGTGTCCCCCGGGGACCCCAGTGTTAGCCCCGAACCCCAGCTCAGATCACCCGGCCGACACCTACATACAGCACAACAACTTGCCATCAAGGGGCAGTAGCGAGCAGACCTCAGGGCTCCTCACCGTGGCCAGCGCCGCTCCTCTGTCACTTCCGTCCTCGTCCCCGCTGACCTCTGGCATCTCCTGGCGACCAGGCCAGGCAGCAGAGGAGATCAGCGTGGAGATGGAGATGAGGGAGAGGATGAGGAGTCGCCCAAGGGACAGAACTCCTAAAATATGCCTGGACGTGGTTGGAGACCATGTAAGTCAACCTGTCATCCTAAGTCGACCTGTTCTGTATAGAGACACAAGGGAACTGGGACCAATATTTTACTTTTCCACACAATGACATATGGTGGAGTTGCATATACAGGAGATGGACAATGAAACTGAAACACTGGTCAGTACAGCCTTTGAAGTTTCACACCTATGTGCAGCCTGGTGGCCAGTCTTCGATCGCACATTCCATCAGTAAGAACAGAGTGTGAAGGCTGAATTAGCAGAGCAATAGCACAGCTGTACATAAAACACTGCAACTCACACAACACAATGGGAGGCATATCAGAGTTCCAGAAAGAACAAATCATTGGTGCATGTCTCGCTGACGCATCAGTGACCAGGACAGCATCCAGGGTAATGCTGACATACCACCACGAATGACGGATCACATCCAACAGGAGTAACTGTGGACGCAAGAGGAAGCTGTCTGAAAGGGATGTCCAGGTTCTAACCTGGATTGTATCCAAAAAACATAAAACCACAGCTGCCCAGCTCACTGCAGAATTAAATGTGCACGTTGAGTCTCCTGTTTCCACCAAAACTGTTTGTCTCGAGCTCCACAGGGATTATATACATGGTCAGGCTGCTATAGTCAAACCTTTGCTCATTCGTGCCAGTGTGAAACATCAATTTCAATGGGGCCAGCAGCGCAAATCCTGGGCTGTGGCCAGTGTGAAACATGTATTGCTCTCTGATGAGTCCACCTTCACTGCCTTTCCCACATCTGGGAGAGTTACAGTGTGGAGAAGCCCCAAAGAGGCTTGCCCACAGATTGCTGCATACCCAGAGTGCAGCGCGGGGGTGGATCAGTGATTGTTTGGGCTGCAATATCACGGCATTCCCTAGGCCGACAACTTGTTCCAGATGGGCACGTCACTGCCAAGGACTACCAGACCATTCTGGAGGACCATGTTCACCCAATGGTTCAAACATTGTACCCTGAAGGTGGTGCCATGTATCAGGATGACAATGCACCAATACACACAGCAAGGCTGGTGACAGAGCGGTCTGATGAACATGAAAGTGAAGAATTCTTGTGGTCTAAAACCTGGTGTTTCAGTTTCATTGTCCAGCCCCGGTGTGTGTCTACCCAGCTACGCACGCCTATGTTTTATATATTGATGTGACAGTTGTATAATTTGGATGCTCTGCTGCTGATGTCTGTATCCTTTTACTTTTTCCAGTCTCCAGATAATTCGCTCCATCCGTTCCTGCAACAGGAACCTGGGTGCGATCGGGAGAGCTCAGACTGTGACCGTCAGACAGAGGTCTTGTTTACGCAGGTGAGTGTTTTGTGTCTGTTGGCTAGAACTTCACTACACTCACGAAATCCTGTAGAACTTGTATAGGTGCATTCAACATAGTTTATTTTGCAATTTGGGGTGAACAAGCTCCTGTGCTCCTAGCCCTGTGATGCGATTGGCCAGGACTTTGAGCTGCCCATGCAGATCACCGCCAGTCCAGTCCAGACCAGTTCCAGTGGGCGGAGCCTGGAGGAGGAACTCCAGGAGGCCATTCAGAGAGTCCTGGTGAGGAATGTCCAGCGGCAACATTTGCATTTTTTTGCTACTTCCTGATCTCAACATTGACATATTGTCAGTATGCAGCAGGAGAATGTAATACAAACTGTATCGCTTATTCACAGTGTTAAGAGCTCACACCACATCTGTTTTTCTAACCTTTCCTGTGACAGGCCTTATATGTATATATATGTATATATATATACTTATTTAAAGTACAGATATATAACTTGTTATGACATGCTGGTGAGTCACCAGCCGCTTTCTTGCACTTTCTGCCCGTCCCATCAGATGGCTCCCAGCCAGTCTATAGATGACATTCTGGATGAACCTGTAAGCTGTGCAGGTAAGCTCTCCCCACCCCCCATTTTATCTCTATCTCTTTTTTATCATTAATGCCGCAGCATCCGCCATGTGACCCCCCCGTTCCTCGGAAGGGGAGCTGGCCTTCACCTCCTGCTCCTGCCCTCTTGGCTGATTAAGAGCGCGCTCTCCTGTTCTCTCTTCCCCTCCTTCAGATACAGCTTCTCCAGTCTCTGAGTCCCAGACTGCAGTCTCCTCCCTGTCAGGCTCCTCTCCACCTTCCCACATAGACCAATCACCATCTTTTCTGCACCCATCCAAAGATGAAAACTCCCTATCCTCCCCCCTCTGCTCCTCTCTCCTTTTGGAGCTTCCTCCATCACCCTCCAGCTCCATCCAGCTTTGCCAGCCGCAGCCCCCTCCACCTCCTCCTATCTGCACCACACCTCCCATCGCAACCTTGTCCAGGAAGAGACGAGAGGCTGCGACCTTTGACCCCGCTGACTGGCTGGAGTCCCTGACCTCCGGCCTTCGACCTTTGACTCCTCCGGCTGCCCCATTTGTGGAAACCGACTTTGGGCTGGACTCCGACCTCAACGTGAATCGGATTTTGGATTTGATGGTGGAGCAGTGGTGATGGTAGGACCCAGTGAGTGTGTTTTTGTTTGTGTGCGCTGGGATAAAGGTGTAATGCCAGCCCTAAACCTTGTCACACTTGTGAATTTCTTTCAATGTTTGTGACTTTCTCGAAAAAACAAAAAACAAAAAAAAAACAATTCCTAAGTTGGACTACGAGGGTGACTAAAGCAAAATTCTAAAAATACCGCAATAGCACAGTGATCGGAGTGCTGTGAACAAAGTGTCTTCCATCCTGTGGAACAACAGAGGCAGGAAAACATGATTCCCCACGACAGGAGTGACTCCTCTGATACACCGATGAATCTTCGAACATTGACAAAATTCACGCCAAACCCTCGGACTGTCTGACCAAACAGCTCGATTCTGCAGTGGGAATGAACCTATTGTGCCTCCAAGAAGTGAATTGTGTGTCTGACATCTAATTTACTCCACCTTACTGTTGACCTCTGGCCTTTCAGGAGTTCAGCTCCTGATGCAAGAGCGGCTGGAATAGCCAGCCCCGCCAGCGCTGCCTCCTCATTGGCTATTGTAGTCGCCACAATGGGAAGAGTTTTGTTCCTGCCACCTCTTAACCTGGGTTTGTTCACCACCTCTTTGTCTCTCCATCCACACTCATTCTTCCTTTCTCTGTCCACCTCCACTGTTGCGACCAAACAGGTAGCGTTAGAAGGTCCTCGGCGACAGTCTGTGTGCCACGCAAGGTCGAGACACAGACTCCGCCAAATTACCTGCTGTTAGCCTAGATCCAAAAAGGAGGGGAAGGATGGCACACGCCCACACAGAATTACACAGTCACATATGTCCCAGACAGTCTGCAGCTTCTGCCAAGTTTCCAAGGGGCGTCGCTGTGCCCTTATTAAAATCCACCATGCCTGTGTCCATAAGGCACTGTGTTGTGTATTTGGCAAGGGCGAATTTAGGGCAGTGGGGGCCCTGGGCTAAAGTCTTTGTTGGGGCCCTACCTGCAGCATAAAATGCTTCTGTTATGGAAATAAACCATTCGGGACTCCCTACAAGTCAGGGCCTAGGCTATGAACCAGGTTCGCTCCTGGTGTTCAGGCACATCCTGGTGCCGGAACACAGGCAGGGGGATTTGGGGCTCGGAAACGGGATTTCCGTCACGCGCCTTGATCGAAACGGTCCAAACCTTGGTAGCTCTCAATGCATGTCTAAGTGACCATGACCTATGCGACTTGTTACGAAACACGATGTTTAACAGCCCGAGTTTGGCTTAGAGGTGGTGATTTTACCCATTTTTGATTAATTTATTGCATAACTTATTCTGGCAATGTTATCCATTGATGTTAAAGTTGTACTCTGACTTTAGAAATTAAAAAGTCTTAATTGCTTTCACAGCTCTTGGCATTCCTTCTTTCCTGTATTTTAAAATATCAGTAGTTCTCTGTTATTTATACTTTGAATCATTATATTGTCATATAGACTTTTTCCTTTTTCTCTGGATATACACTTATGGTGACATTAACTCCCAGGTGACATTTGTTTTAAAAGAGCTGCTGGTGCCAGAATGTAAGGAATTCAGTTTTTCTCCGTTACCAGGAATACAGACAACCTTTTCAAAATATTAGGCAGGGAGACTGTAGAGAGGTGCTGCTCAACATTTTTTTTGCAGTGAGAACCTACTTTTACCATGAAAATAATAAACAGAATGAGTGAAAGAGTGAAAACAAAAGATGAGATTCTGTGCCCGGGGTGGGGTCCCTCTCCGGAGCTTTCACTGATGGGGGTGTGTGAAGGGAGGGATCTGATCGCCATGATTGACTAGGAAGGTCTTACAGACCGATGTGTCCCTCAGGGTCGCCTGGATGGCAATAGTCGCTGTGGTTATGGGTTTGAATCCCCCCTGCTGTATGCGCATGCCCCCCCTCCCCTACGTGGTTATGGTTTCGAATTCCCCTGCGTCTGGATGCTCCGGTTTCCTCCCACAGTCCAAAGACATGCAATTAGGCAAACTAGCATCTCTCAACTGGCCTTAGTGTGTGGTACTGCCTGTTTGTGTCCTATGATGGAGTGGAATCCTGGCAAAACCATCTGGGATTGGCTCTCTCCCCTATAAAGGGTCAGTAGTTGGAAGATGAATGGATGGGTGTTGGTTCGCGTGCCAGGATATGCCATGGCAAATTACATAAATGTATATAAACTGTGAGTAATTCTGAGGTTTGATTCGCATAATGCCTAGAAAGTACTTCCACATGCAGTTTTGAAATTTCTTATCGTTGCAAAACTTGTGAGATGGAGAAGGTGGAACAACGGCGACTTCATAACAGCTTGTGTGTGGTGTATCCCTGGCTGGATTCCATTTGCTGCGTCAGCGATAAGATAATTTAACTGTGCACCTCTCTTCCTGCCTCAGTGACCCCCTGGGAAGTGGCACACCTGCGAGCTTATCCATTTTAATGTAGCACTTCTCTAGCGTATATATCAATGCATTATACAGCATCTTTAAGCTACTGTAACAAGATTCTGGGTTTAGTTTGCAAGGAGAGGATGCGTATCTTTTGGGAGAAAGTGCTTGGGCTAATATAAAGTTTCAAATAAGCATTAGAGTAATATACATGTTAGACGATTAGGTGCATCATAAGCACAAAATGAACAGCCACAGGGATGCAGGGATAATGCAAATACGATGCTGGCATCTCTGAATAAATCTTTCATTCCTTTCTTTCGGAGTGCATGCAGATGCCGGCTTTTCAGAGATGCAGACAGCCGGGATCGTGCATCCGCACAGCGAACCCTGGGAGGCCTCGATCCCAGACCAGAACCGGCCTGCTCATTAATCCCGGATAGCCATCGGGATGCTGCAATGTACTATATAGACCTTAGGATTTAGCACCACGTTTGACTGTTTTTACCGCATTATCGATATTTTTGCTGGTAACCCTCTTACTGCTACATATTCTGTTCGTCGTTGGCATTTTCCCCCGTCACCTGGGTGTAGTACCTAATAGGTAAATCTCTATTAGATTATTAAGACTTCACTGCATTTGTAGGAAGACTGAGCTGCATACAGGGTATAGCAGGAACCCAGAGCATCCCGTGTCTGGGGCATTTGGGCTGAAGCCCCAGATGAGTCCAAACGAGCCCCGAACGGTTTGTTAACCTCAGAGGTTTTAACAGCCACGATCTCAGTCTGCTGCCTGCACTAAGCCTCTGGCGTCTGCAGGCCCCAGCATCGTACACACAGGCTTGTTTAAGGCACAGCGATGAAGACAAGGGCCCTCAGGTGCACAGTGACTCTCTGTGGGTACAGGATCAAGGTTGGGAACGTGGACAAAAGCAAATGGAGCAAAATGAACAGCGACGGCGTGACACATCCAAGTGTGTCTCTGGGAATGACCGGAAGAAACGACATCCCACAGAACGGGTGTGATAAATGGGGGAAGGCGCCCCCAAGCTTACAGGAGGGTACATTACACCGACAGGCGCCTCCCTTGGTGATCCTAGTCATTTCAGAGTCAATATGTATGGCAAATATCATCCATTTGCCAACCACTTAGCCAGTGCAGGATAACAGGAGGGGATCTTGGAGCCCATCCCAGGCAGCAGAGGGCAGAAGGCAGGGGATGCCTTGGATGGCATGCCCATCCACCACAGGGCAATTTAGAGAAACCAATAAGCCTAATTGCATCTCCGTGGACTGCAGAAGGAAATATCTCCCAAAGTAACAGAGAAACACTGCGACCTTCACGCTCAGGGAGTGCAGGTGGGATTCAAACCCAAAACCCCGTAGGCGCAAAGTGACCACGCTGTGCACTTGGTGCTGTGCTTCTTCTTATAGGAACGACTCAACTTAAACATACTGCCAACCGTTCACTTTTCGCAGAAGAGGCTGTCTATTTTCATGGACGTTGAAGGTGAAGAATGAGAGCTGCTTCTGGTCGAGGCAGAGAGCAGTGGAGATGAAATGCGGGGGAGCCGGAGGGGCGGAGGGGGCTGTATCACCCCTCACGGTGGCCCCGGGCCCTGGGGCGGCCCTGTTCCTGGCGGGACACCCTGCCAGCAGCCAGCTCTGCTATTGTTTACCACAAAGGCGATTTTCCTCATAAACTATTCTGGGCAGATTATATTTACTTATGTTCAATTTATTTTCTTGCAGGGGCATCAGAAATAAGGGCACTAATTAAAAATTTATCGGACGCGGTGTAGCTCTTAGCTCTCAGTGCAGCCCTGTGCAAGCTGTTTATCCACAAAGAGAAGCACAGCGGGATTTGGAAGGCGTACGTCTGCAGGGACGTCCCTGCTTCCTCCAGAAAGGCTTTTTTGTGCACTGCTGGGCCCTGTGATTTGTAAAGCAGTGCCAGGTTTTCATTGTTAAGGTTACCTTGGTGAATTAGAAATGAGTGTCCTTCTATATTTATTCTGGAAGAACGTAAAGGTGGTCCTCTGCCCTGTCCACGCTGCGGCACGGAGCAGGGCTGGCCTTCCCTGCTGGTTGGCAGGCAGCCAGGACAGCTTGTCTGCCTGCTGCTGTCCGATCCAGATTCCCACTTGTGTACTTGTTACATCAGGTGGAACCATCATGAAAGAGGTCTTGAGAGGCTGCAGGGGGTGAGGGGTGTAACTTCTGATGTAACCTGGAAAAGTCTACTTTGAATCCTTAATAGGGGGATTTGCTGCCTAATATGTTGTGTTCTCATAAAGCACGGATGACAAAATTATGGGGATTCGTCCTCCATTTCCAGGTGCCTCCTAACTGCAGTGAGTCAGCCTGACCGGCCGGCCCAGAGACAAGGAACGTGGGTTTCATTAAGCAGTGGAACAGGCCCTCCGTGCTGCTGTAGCTTATTAGTGTGCAGTATTTACACAGCCTGAACGGGACCGCAGGCAGTGTGGTAACCTGTACCCTGAAGCTTCCTGTTTCAGGTCCTGGCAGGTCTCCTGCAGCCAAAGGGGGGGGGGTGTTTTTATTCAATGTAGATAACTTGCTGTTTCTGTCTGTTTATTTCCCATAACGCTGATCCGGTACAGAGTCATAGTCAGGCTGGAGTCTGTTCCATGGAAGCTCGGGGTACAAGGCAGGGCAAACACCATGGGAGTTTCGAGATGCCTATCTGCCGACCTGCGTGGTTTAGGACCGCGAGAAGAAACCGGAGAAGCAGCAGGAGGCACACGCATGCAAAGTCACCTCACAGCCCCAACCGTGCAAGTGTTAGGTGATGGTGTGCCTCAGTGGCCCTAAGTGCCTGTCATGGCGCATCACCCTGACAAACACATGGTGTCACGCGTTTCCTGTCCCTGACGCCGCGATCCCAGAAACAAACAAACGGCTGAAGAACTCCCAATCGCAGAAGTTTGAATTCACAATGATTAAGCCATTAATCTTGCCAAGGCTATTTTAGGCCTCAGTGCCTTTTAGCTTAGATTAAAAACTGTAGGCTACCCTTCAACGGGAGAAACATGATTACTCAAGTAGACAGAGGGATATATTTATTCTGTGATATTAATAATTCTAATATGTGGTAGGGCTGGTGTAGTCATTCATTTAAGATTCTTTTTATTTTTGAATACAAGATGAAAGGACTTTCGCCTATAAGACCTCAGGATCCATACCGTCGATTCACACGCGTGGAATCCCACGACAGGGCTGCCAACTCTCACGCATCATGGCGTGACTCTCACGCTCACGCAAGAAATCTCACGGCAGCTTTATATTATTCCATTATAAAGCTAAAATTAGCCACATCAAAAGCACTGGGATAGTTTGCAAACCCTACAGACTATTTACAAGGTTACATACATGTAAATGCGTGCGCAGACTTGTGTCGAATTGTGTCGCCAGCCAGCTGACCGGAGCTGGAAACCTTGCTAGCAGCATAATTCATGCATAACAGGTTTGCGTGAAGGCTATTTCATTCTGGCATTTTCGTGTGTGGTTCTGTTCCTCCGTATTTCCTGAAGATGAAAGGGAGGCGGGCCCTTTGATATGTTAAGCGGTCGCACGGAGATGGACGGAGTCAGATTCCCCCCGGAGCAAGGATTTGTCCGGGGTGACGAGGTGTGGGATGCTGAGGCGGCCGGCGTGCTCTTTCAGCCCCGGTGAATTTCCCTCGCTGTGAAACAAAGGCAGCCCGAAGAGCCTTTCATTCATTACTGACCGTCACGGTGACGCCCGTACTGGGCATAATATCTCACCGGCGACAGACAAATGCGAGCTGTTAACATCTTTGCATGGCCTGTTGCGGAGGTTTATCACCCAGCTCCCGATGCAATAAGTCAGAGTGCAGATGGAGAGAGAGGCGTCCGTTACAGCACTGCTTACACCCTGACTGAAAAGGTCATTCGCCTCCTACAGGCTCCATACATCTCAATACACACCGTCAGGAAAACGCTGCAGCGTCTCCGGCTTCCCTAAGAGGCGAAGGAAGGCCGGTGTCTGTGTTTTCATTTTTGAATTTGTCTCTGTCTAGCATAAGCCAGCCCCTTAATGATGCGAAACATGTGGTTTGCTGCTCCTAGAAGAGCTATGTGTTAGGCTAGGAAGATCATTTCTGCCAAAGGAAAAACACGGTTTCAGTAGCTGGGTATAAAATTTGCATGTAGCCCGAAAAAATGTCTGGATTTAATTTTAAGATATTTTTGAGTCTTGAGACTTTAATAGGAGATGATTGCATAATTGCTGTTCATATTCTGCCTTGGATAAACTGTACCTTCCAGAAGCCAGCTGAACACTGCGCTGCAGCAGCCCGTCATTCCAGAAGCCAGCTGAACACTGCGCTGCAGCAGCCCGTCATTCCAGAAGCCAGCTGAACACTGCGCTGCAGCAGCCTGTCATTCCAGAAGCCAGCTGAACACTGCGCTGCAGCAGCCCGTCATGTCTGATCAGGCATGACACAACAAGCAAACTTTTTGAGTTTAGTGCATAACTAGAGTTCGTAACTAGAGAGTGCTTCTTCCTTTTAGCACAAATGTACTGTATTTACAACTTGTGTACAATATAGAAACTGGCAGTCATCAAAATGACCTTCAAATATCATGCAAAAAAATATACTTTTCATCTGTGACAAACCTGAACCGGGTCTGAATCTCACTCAGCGTCCAATTTTTCCTCAATACCATCTCAAGTCACAGTGGGGCTTACTTCGAGTTAGTCACACTGCAGTGTTCGAATGATTCTTTGCGTGATCCCATAGGCCGCAGAATACATAAGAGCTGTATCCCGCACTGGATTATGAGGTCGCACTCCTGGCTTTGGCAGGCAATCTGTACACAGCTGAAGGCTCGTCTTAATTGGTTCACAAGTATGTAAATATGCTCCATGTGATCACTTCGCGTAAAGCCCATTTAAGCTGCAGCATTCACAGATTTCCCAACTAGGAGAGAGCAAATGAAAACTAGGTCATCGGTCTCCTTGGAGTGAATAACGGAGCTGTATTTTTCACATACTGATGTCAGTCTGGCAGCACAAGCCAATGAAGGAGCATGAAGGAGCATGAAGGAGCATTACCAGTCAGAAAATAATGAATTAAATAACTGAAATAAAACTCCTAACAAAGCAGAGTGCAAACTGAAGGGAGGGAGAAAGTAACGGGAAAAACAGAGACCTGTTGGCAGCCCAGTGGTGGAGGTGAGGATGCTGTGGTTTAAAGTGAATGTCAGGTAGCATTCAGGGGAATCTGAGATTGTAACCCAGATAGCAGCAACGCAGAGCCCTGACACTCCAGGGGAAGGCCGTCCAGCTCCGCATCGGAAAATGCATAATGCATGGAATATGGAAAACTGCTTTTTTTTGTAATTGTCTTATATCTGAATTTTATAGATTGCTTCCTGCATACAAAATACATTTTCCGGCACTCAAACGAGGTTTCTATGTAAAATATGAAGGACCCCACATTAGGCCTAGACAAGCTCCTGCCTTTAGAGTAAGATCATCAGCATGTTACTGGGCCTAATTGCTGAGGTACTTCACGTCTGTGCGACACGATTGTTTCAAAGGCACAGCTGATTGATACCCAGAGGTGGGTGGGGGAGGGGGTGCCCACAACCGCATTGAAAAATTTTTTGTAGTCAAAAGTGAGGATGACAGCAGAGGCTATGGATAAGTGAGTCATTCCTGTTGTGCGTAAAGGAGGAGCTGACGCTCGCTGCACGCTGGGCTATGGCTTAAGGAAGCTCACATCTGGAGCGTCTTTTTTGGGGGGGCGGTGCTGGCGAGGCTCCGGCTTCCTGGAATAATGAGCTGCAGCTAAGGCCACCCCAGAAGTCAGCAGCTTGGGTGAGGAGCTGCATCCGGCCTGCGTCTGGTTAGACTGCATTCCGAGCAACAGCCGGCAGCGTGTGCCCTCCAACCTGCTGCTGTTAATTCATAATAATAATTAATAACATTATCCATGACATAATGTCATACCAACCTACTAAGAGATACATATACACATATACCCATGGGCTTGATAAACCAGTATTATCACGTACCGGGCCCAACACCAGAAATATAGTCTGGGGGGGGGGTCTGACAGCCTTACCATTGGGGGCATTGGGGCTTGTAGCACCACACTTTCGGCCCCAGACACATTAGTGTGACCTTCCCCTTTGCCCCCCCCCCACTTTGGATTCCGAATTGGCAAAATGCACTGTCCGCTTTTACATCTGAGGTGGGGGAGAGTGTGGGGGCAGCAAGCAGGCAGAAATGATCAAGTTTTTATTTATTTCTACGATAAAAGAACGTATTAAAATTGGAAACTAAAATCTAATTATTTCCGAGGCTTCTGGACCCCCCCCCCCATCCAGCAGGGCCCTGAATAGCCAGGTCCACCGTCACCCGCGCTCCCCTTTCAAAACCCTCATTTCACCACATGTCCATGTGCCTGATCGGTAACAAATGCAGTTTCTCGCAGGGGCTCCAAAGCCCTAATTTCACTACATGGCTACGTGCCTCTCAGACACACAGCCTGCATTTCTGTAATCATGTGAAGCCAAGTTATTTAATTATGAACTTCATTATTCAATTATATGTGCACACTCTAATAAACCGCTAAACGGAAAGGATGACGCTAAAAGGTCTCACGAATACGTTTTGGGAATTCCTGCGGCTTACCTGTTGACGTGCGAATATGTAATTAAGAAAAGCAGTGATATAGCAGCACAACAAATTGCTTCTTCGAATTTCTCCAGCTGTAACTGAGCAGAACGGTGATGATTTACACGCCGAGCCACAATGACGGAGCGCGGCTCCAGTTACCGTAATAATTAAGTGGCAAATACTAAATGGCTCAGATGTACTTTTTTATAGCTAGAAATGGATGTTTGCCACAAATTATAACCCAAGCTTGTATCCCAACAGTGCGCAGGTCAAGGTCTACGGTACATATAGGAACAGGTCGAAATATTGAACATTTCTGTCACATGTGCTTAGCTGGGCCTTTTTCCCCACCGCTGCCGTACCTTGGTTGTCCTTTTCATTTATACTTACAATTAAGCAAGCTATAGCTTTAGTGATATTTTTAAGTCATTGTTAAGTGCTTTGGGGCATCTGCTGGGGAGGGTGCTACAGAAAACTTAATTAAAAAGTGGGTCAGGTTTTATCGTTTGTTTTCGTGCCGCATGTTGTGATAAATCAAACAGCAACGACCCAGTTTGCCAGAAGAGTAAAAAGTCAGATACGCATTTAAAAACTAAAAAATACTTAAGAAATTCACTGTACATTATTACAACGGCATATGACTGTAAAAACAGTTGATACATTTACATAAGGTTATACAAATTTAAGAAAAAATGACGGACGTCATATTTTTAGTAGAAATCTCTTTCTTTCTCAATTTCTTGAAATATTATGAAACTTCTTTTAAACTCCTGTGTGTAAAAATGTATACGCATGTCTAAAAGTTGTATGAATAACATCAGCTACTTGACGTCCATCTATGATATATAACCCAACACTATAAAAGCCCCCTTAAGCATTACCCATCCCAGCAAACAGACCTTCTAATAGTTCTAAAAAGATGCAGCACCAGGCTGAAACGGACGCCGCTTTCCTGCGGTCAGACGCTTGTTTGCCTGGGGGAGGGCGCACGCAAATCCAGCCTGGGGGCGCCGGGCAGATGTCACTCCGGGGTGGAGCGTAGGCGCATAGGCGAAGAGGCGGGCGCTGCGCCCATCTTCCGTAAGGACAGCTCGTCCGTGACTGACACCGACCGAGTAAGGCGGGGGGGAGCCACGTATCCTAGGGAGGACGAGATGAGAAGCATCTTTTTAGCTGCACCATGAAAACGCAATGAAAGAAAGGGGGGGGGGCGATAAGGTGAATAATGAATCGCCGGAAAAATACTTGTTAAAAACACTTAACACATTAGACTGCAGATAAGATAGCCGTGAATAATGTTTCCCCGCATTCACTATAAAGAACAAAGAGCAGCTCCCAGCGGAAATATGCACAGTACAAAACAAACGGCCTCGCATTCGTTGTAGGCTGATATGTTATCGTGTCTCAACATAAACTGACTTCTTGTGACAAATGCGTCATTAATGTATTCCTCATGACTGTCATTTTGCGGCGCGAACGGCAGGCGGCCGTGTGCTGCAGTTACAGCCTTTGAACACTAGGTGGCTGTCTTCTGCAATCGCTCT
Source organism: Mormyrus iriodes (assembly GCA_011763525.2). Taxonomy (NCBI): domain Eukaryota; kingdom Metazoa; phylum Chordata; class Actinopteri; order Osteoglossiformes; family Mormyridae; genus Mormyrus; species Mormyrus iriodes. The sequence goes on from JAAGVU020000129.1 coordinate 2,057,968, forward strand.
CATTGACGCAGTGAAATTGCTGCTGCGCGCGATGCAATATGAAAGCATTTCCCGGCAGCCCCCCCCCCGCAGCTTCCGCCCGTTTGTTCTTCTTTCTCGGTCCTTCTTTACCCGGGTTCTGCTTGGATTTCAGTTTGTTGTTGGTTTGCTCCTGTAGCTCCTTCTCAAATTGTCTGACCTCCTCCAAGCTCATCCCTGAGAGAGAAACGGCAGGATGGATGGCGGCCGTTATTGCTACTAATTATAACCGTAATTGTTATTTCAATCGCGACAGACAACGAGTTAACCCTTTCCATACCGTGCCATTCATCCATCCAAGCCACAGCCTGTCGGTGGCCAACAAGTAGGATATCTCGAACAGTCTGAGAGAAAAAAGCAAAATAGTAATTAGCAAACTGAGAAACAAATATGTATTTGAACAGCGATACGGCAGGAATAGGGAACTTGTTTCTGTATTTCGAGCCCTCAATCGACAAATGAATTGTATGAAATTACACTCTTACAGTGAGCCCCATAGTTAAGTAATCTCATTAAAAATTAAATAAACATTAAAGAAAAATCAAATTTCTGTTAAGTGTTAGTGGAGGGTGGGATGCTGATGCTCTGTGCAGGGGCCTTTACCCGGTGTATGAAGTCCTCAACCTTTCCCTGCAGCCCATAGACTTCAAAGCTGCACTCCACTCTCTTGTAGGAGCACATTATGGGCTGGCTGTGATTTTGCCACTGCGCCTGCAGGGGGCCCCGGCCTGTCTTTGACGACACCCATGTACTGAGGTCCTGTGGAGCGTATGGTATTAACATGCTGCCTGCTGAGTGAGCTCACCGGACGTCTCAGTCTGTGACCTTATTACACAACAGCGACCAAACGGAGGGTCCCTCATCTGGCGCAGGCACAGGGAGTCGGATGGAGCGCGCTGTATGGGAGACACGGGCAGACAGGCAAAGCCGGGTACCTCTTTCGATTTATAGTGCTTCTCAGGAATGGGATCATTCAGGATGTCCAAGTGGCTGATGTTCTCTTTAGGGGTGGGTGTGTCTCCAAAGACCTGCATCGTCCATGTGATAGATGTTACTCTGTGCCATATTCATTCCCGTAATAAATCAATTGCTTGCTGAAGGTGGCGAGAAGGAAGACGACTGCATTTTTAAAAAATATTTCATTCATCCAACATTTTTTTGAGAAAGCAGAGTCAGACAATCCCTGGAACAGTTGGGGGTTAGGGGCCTTGCTTAGGGGATCAATAGTAACATCACTCTGCGGACCCTGGGGTTTGAGTCAGCAACCTTCTGATCACAAGCTGTATGTCCTAATTTATCCAGGTCGCATGTTTCTGTTGCTCTGTTCCCGACCTCTAAATAATTTTCCCATGTATGAGTACCTCACACCCCAAAGGCAGTGTTTGATTCATCAGGTCGACTGAACTGTGTAACTTTGCCAGTAAATCCTCACAAATGCTGTGATTCCACACTCGCAGTGGGGCCAGATGTGAGGCTGCAGAGTTACCAGCAGCGTAATTGGTCCCCTCCTGCCCAGAGATGTATCGCTCCGTTGAAGCCCGTGGCTGCACCTTCACCTCACCGGCTTATTCCACACCAACTTACTGTGACTTACATTGATATTGCTTCCATTGTTGTCCTCAAACTTGGTCTCGATGCGGATGTGGAACTTGGGGACGAAGGAGCACTGATAATGAAAGCAAACACCTTTAAGGAGCGAAAGTAGCTGAGAGCTCATATGGCCGTGCACTGCTGCTGAGTGTGAGAGGGAGGCAGGGATCCGCACTCACCGTGAACTCTGCGTGGCCGTCAGTGTGAAAGTGAAAAAGAGAGAATCGGTCAGTCTGTTTCTCTGGCTATGGTTCCTAGTGCAGAATGCTGTCCTGAAAATGCTCCCACATACTCGAGAGGCTGAACCAACCGGTAATGGTGTACGGGTAGAAGTTCCAGGCCTTCTCTGTGATGTAGAAGATCCGAGGGACAAACATACTCATCCAAGATGGAAGTTTACTGAGAGGAGGAGGGACAGAATGGGAACGGGGTGATAATCAGGCCATTAATACTGGCGCCAAAGGTTGTGTTCCAGGGCAGCAGGGTGAGGCACCTGTGCGGGCGTACCTGCTGAGGTGTATGCGCTTCTCAGTGAACTGCCCGGGGCCATGCTGGGGGTGGGCATGCGGCTCATTGCAGATCACCTCCACCCCTTCACCGTCACCGCTTTGCTCGTGGCTGTGTTTGCTGATCATGTACAGCTGACCAATTCTGTACTGAGAGAGCAAGAGAGAGAGAGGGACGGACATGCAGGGGGGTGCTGAAACGGAGGCATAGGACCAGAGCGAATGAGAGAGCTGATGCCTGGCTGAGAAAGGCGCCGGGCCAGGCCGCCACCTTGCCGACCAATCACAGAAGCCGGAGTAATGTAAAACTGCTCCTTACGTCCAGTGGGAAAGCTAGAGGGGACGGAAATCTGTCAGCTTGTCCTAAAACACCACTCCTTCTCACATGTTCTTTCTAACCTTCGGGCAAATACCTTTGTTTGGAGGTGAATAACTGAACCTGCTAGACTTGTTTAGAAAAGATTAAAAAGGGTTAAATGAAGCAAGAGTACAAGTATATGCAGAAAGGCGTGACAGAGAGAAGTGTGCCTGTTCACGAGAGGCACAGGAGCTACACACACACACACACACACACACAGGCAGCGACCTGTCTCTGTCCTGGTCTGCTTACCTCCTCCACAGCCAGTGGCATACATATCCGGTACTCCTTGATCAGCATGTCGGCACAGTCAACCTGCCTCTCGGGTGCCTCTGTGTGTTTCCCTGTGCCCGTCTTCCCGGTCTAAAGGCGAGGGTGCGCACAGGAGCAGGAGCCGCCGCTCTCCGGCTTTGCAGACTTCCTCCTTCCCTTGGCGGGTAGCTGCTGCTCTGCTCTCTTTTCTTTCGGTTTGTCACTCCTCTCATGCTGTAACCTTTTGTTTGTAGCTCCTCCCTTCCCTGTCTGGGGCACTCCTGTGAATCTAACTTTCTTGTAAATTCCTTTGCTTATCTGGGTCCCCTCCCCCTCCTATTCTTCCCGCCCACCTTTCTGTTACCTGTTTCTCTTTCTCTCTCTTGTTCTCAAAGTGCTGAGACTTCCTGAACTCTCCACGCTTCTCTCAGTCAGGTCACAGCCATTAATTACCCCCTTGATCTGAACCCTGCAGCCCCGAGGGTTTGCAAGAGGGTTTACTTCTCATAAAAATTAATAACTTTAAAAGATTTAAAAATGGCAGGCTTATGCACTAGCCTTTAATAGACTGTTATTACCACAACACACACCTTTTAAATACGACCTTTTATATCAGCTTTCCTTCACTCACCCAGATCTGATTTGTCGACTCTTGCTGTGGTTGTGCGGCCGCATTGAGCCATGTGACGCTGGGGCGGGGGGATGGAGTGGGGACTTTATTTGTGTTTGGGAACAGAGATGGGTTTAGGACAACAGATGAGAGGAATAAGGACAAAGGAGCAGGCGGATAACACAGGCAAACAAAGCAGCCATTTCGCCTGGTTGTGGTCTAAAGCTGGGTGTGGGAGAAGGTATCACAGTTTGTGGGTGAGAGAAAAAGAGTAAACAAGCTGATCACCTGATCTCCCCCTGCCCCATGATCAGAGGTGGGCAGTTCAGGTCCAGAACCAATCCAGACCAAGATTTTGTTTTAACCAATCAGTTGAGTATAAAGAGTCACATTCACAGAGTCCTAAGCTGCTTGATTAAAACAATACCTTGTTCTGGACTTTTGTTTTCCGGACCTGAACTACCCTCCTCTGCCCATGATAACCCACTTACAATGTAGCTCTACACTGTCTGCTCAGAAGAATGTGGTCGCCTGCTCGACCAAAGGGAAACAAGCATATTAATATGAAGTTGAGCCACCCTTTGTTGCTATGATGTTGCCTCTGCTCTTCTGGGAAGGCCTTCGGTTAGATGTAGGCACACTGCCGGTGGGATCTGCTGCCGTTCTGGCTGGACATTGACGTTGGGTGATCAGGTCCCCTTCTGTGAGCTCGTGTGGCTGCCTCTTCGCAGCTGAACCTTCTCCCAGATGTTTCCACTTCACAATCACTTCACTTGCGGTTGACCAGGGCAGCTCTAGTAGGGCAGAAATTTGGCAAACTCACTTGTTGGAAAGATGGCATCCGGGGAAGGTGCCCAGTTCTGCTGCCAGAGTTGCTGGTTTTCGTGCGACTCTGTGCTTATAGCTCTACACCTACATCAGCAATGGGTGCGGTGCACTTAGTCATTTCCTCTAATGAACAGGGATGTTCACATACTTCGGTCTATATAGTCTAGTATGATGAGCACAGGCCATCTTGTTTTATTTATTAAGTTCCTTTTTTACGTCTATCTGCTTTTCTACAATGCAAAGCACAAGCGAGACAAACAGCAAAAGGATGGGAGCCAACCATCCGTTTACTAAAATCACTGTAATGATAAGAGATTGGATTAGTAGGGTCTAGTTGCAGTGTTCGGTGAGCGATTGTGAATGCCTGGACGAGGCCCGGGGCGGCTAATGGTGAGGTGCACAGCAAGCGGTATGTTAAGTTGGCTGCTGAATATATATATTAAGTAAAGTAAGACTTCTCTTCAATCCTGAGTGGTTATTGAACCCAGACAGCCATCACACGTTTTCTGTTATGAGTTTTATACTCTGCTATACTCATTTATATATCCAAGTACAAAGATATCATTAGTTTTTCAGTCAATATTGCATTCTGCTGTCTCCAACCAGGCAGGGAGTGAGTAACATTCAGGGATTTATTATGCACTGTATATACACTGTCTATAACATCTGATAAAGGCTTCATTTGGGCTGAACCAAAGAACCATTTACTTTTTGAAATTAAGCCTAATATAAGTATCCACCAGTGAGATTCAACTTTGTTTCCAGAGCACAGTGAAAGTATGAAGCTAGCTCATAGTGTGAGCTCCCTACCCTCCCCGTCCCGCTAAGCCCTTAACCTTCAGTTCCCAGTGGTGCCGTTAGCTCTCTTTATGGGGAAGGCGCGCTCCCTTCCCAGACGACAGAGGAGTGCTCCATCCGTGCATCTCTGGGGACCTACGATGTAGCACTTTTGCTGAGCATCTCGGAAGTGCTGAGAAGCGAGGCGCCGAGAGAAGCACAAGCTGCGTTCAGCAGGGCTCTGCGCGGCCGTCGACTCTCCTCGTGCTCCAGCTATCGCGCCACCGCTTGTCGATCTTAGTGGAAGGTGGGATATTATTGTGCATCAGATTTGTGATCGACGTGTGGAGCATAGTGTGGGAAAAGCAGAGGACTGGGGTTTATAGTTCCAGGCAAAACGAATCTGGAAGCCGCCCTGCTTTGAAACGTGTTTCTACAGAAGCACGTGTTAAGGTGACACAACTGTGCGTTTGTGACCCATTCAGGAAAAATAATCCATGACAAGAAGGATCTTTATTTTCCAAGGCTGAAATCTTTGTTGATTACAAAAAATATAACTCCCAAGACAACAGGAAACTAAACAGGCCAACTAATAAATTATGAGAAAGTGTATGTTAGAGTGCAGCTGTGTGAAGGTGGTAACTGCATAACCTAATGCTGTGATCCTGTGATGGGTTAAAGAAGGGTTGGGTTGTGCTGGGTGGGGTTAGATACATGGAGACAGGAGGCACTAAACAAACAAACGGCAGAAAGGAGTGCCTGGAGCACTTAGGCACTAAGGCATTTTTGGAAGATGAGCAGGAGGTACTCCTCAGCTGGACTCTGCCCAGACTTGGTCCTATGAGAGAACTAGTCGTCTTCAAGTCTGTTCATCCCGCCTGGCTCCTTTACATTGATATAGCCCCCAGCAAACAGCAGATGAACATTACTGGCTATGACAGACTGGTAAAACATGTCTAACATTTTGCTGTGTACGCTGAAGGACCTTAGTCTCCTCCAGAAAAACAGCCTCCTCTGTGCTGCTGCTGCCTGCTACTGATGAGATTCCAAGCCCCTGCTCGAGCTGGCGCTCCCTCCTCACACGGTGACAGCAGTCAGCGGCTCCCCGCTCTGCCTGAGGTCCAGCAGCAGCGCCTTCGTCTTCCTGGCACTGATCTTCAGATGTTTCCTTTTCAAACACCTAAGAAAACTCTGCACCAGGCTTCCGCACTTCCCCTCTCTGCAGTCATCTTACAACAGCAGAATTGTCAGGGAACTTCTGAAGACAGCATGAGTCAGGGGTGGTACCTCATGTCTGTGGTATTTTTAAAAGGAAAGGTCACAGTACTGACCCTTGGGGCACCCCTGTGTTGCTCAGCAACACATCAGATTTACAGGTGCTCTTACAGATGAACTGGTGAGTTGATGAAGTGACGTATGATCCAGGCACCCATGGCATCCTCAATCTCCATCACTGATTTTCTTCTCCAACCAGGAAGGTTGGATGGAGACATTGAAGAAGAAAAGCACCTTGATATTGCTCAGACTTTCCTGCTGCAAGTACGCTCTGTGAGACTGGTCTGGACCTTTGTGTGCCTGAGATGCAAACTCTAGTATGTCTGAGAAGTCCTTTCCAAATGGGTGCAGAAGCTGATGGACCAGCCTCATGAATGTCTCCATTGTGTTTCATCTTTGGGACGTTATTAAGGGCAGATAAGCATGACCTTTACGGGGTGGGGGGGGGGCATCATGTGTAGTCACAGGTACACATTAAAAATGTGTTTTATAACATATATTGGTGTGTAAGACTGTAAATTAATATTATTATGGCTTGTAACACATTATTTGAGTTGAAATCATCTACTACAATTAAGATCACTTTATTTATGAAGGGAACACAAGCGTTTTAATGTATATTACATTATTATAATGCAAATGAAGCTTTAGTTTCAAAGCGGAAAATGTATTTACTGTCAAAAACAAACAAATGATTAATTTCTTCATATTTAAAAAATTTCTGTCTCTTTTCCCCTAATTATTAATCCACTGCAGGCTGTCGGTGCGCTGGGAGCCTCCTTATAACACAGGGCACACACACACACACACACACACACACACCAATCCACTTGAATTGCAGGCCTTTAGACTGCAGGCTGTTACCTGAGACCCATCTGAATCCCATGCAGGACCCCGCCCCGGCAGGAGCTGCTGCCACAGGCCTGGGCACGTAAGAACATGCGACTGTCCTGTTCGCAAGATGTCTGCAGAAATTTGCAGTTTGTTGTCATTTTCGGCAGTCAGTTTCTGATGCTTGCTGACATTTAGGAGCGGTGTTGTGGCAAACAGCTATAACAAATAAACCTGTAAAGAGTGTGAAATGTGCCTCACTGCCCGTAATTAACCCTGGATCCAAGGCTGTGGTTGTGGTTTTTGTCAACTGCGAAGATACATTTTGCAATACTGAAGTCACTCTCTCCAGTCTCCAAACTCTTCACACCGTCTGCAATACCAACACCAACACAGCCTGGCCAAACAGGTAATCTCTCCTCCAAAATGCACTACAGCACCAAAACAGCTAATCCTCACCTCAAGAGCGACTCATACCACCAAAACATTACCACCTAATTTTTCTCTGGAAGAACACTGTATCACACACAAAAGAATGGCCCACAGAACACTAACAGACAGCATGACATAAAATATAATACGGATCATCAATAAAGGATTATCCGTACAGTAAGTCTGATGTCATTTGTCATAAACACTGCATTACAAAACAGAAGACTGTATAAAATGTCCAGGAATGAACAAACTGTGCTGCAGTGTATTACAATGGCCTTTATTTCTTACTATGGTGTAAATACAAAATATTCATTAGAAATATTCCAGGAATATTACTACATATATATTATTTCAGGAAATACTGCATATATATGCATATAACACACAAACATATTTTTAAATATATAGTTACTGTATACTGTATACATATATAGTAGTTGATCGTAATGTTTTAAATTGTAGTCATTCAGTTTTGAATGTATTTTTACCAGTTTCGGTAACAGTATGCAAGCATATGCAAAATGGACTCTAAAAACAAAGTTTTGATGGTGGCGGATTTTGAGTGAGAACGGAATCCATGAATATTGAAGCATTTAGTCAATGAATGCATTTTGTATGAAAGCAATGAGAAATGATTCACAGTTTAGCCCACATAAACTGATGTTATAGCAACTGTGTGAAGAGTTTTGATTGTGACTTCAGTATTGCAGAATGTATCTTCGAAACTGAAGAAAAAACAGCAAGCGCTTTGATTTGAAAGGGCCACTCAATTGATTTAAAGGTTTTGTGATACTTGTCGAGGGCCAGCAGTGAGAAGCGGAAGTCCCCAGCGGCCTGGAGTGTGGATTTTACTAATCCGCGCTGAACCGCAATTACAGGGAAGAAGCCCCCAGCTGCAGAAACAGCTTTGCAGGACATGCACGCGACTCGGGGAGGGAAAATGGCTCCATAACTGACCTCAGATTACTGTGTCTACTGAGCAATAACTAATGATGAGCATTTCAATAAGGAGTTTTTATGATGCAGTACAGCGGAGGACGGCTTCCTGAGGCAGGTCTCCTCACGCATGCTCTTTCTCCGCCATGAGCTTTAAAATGACGTATCTGTATCGGAGAATGCTCTGTTCACTTTCCCATGACACGAAGACGCCTGTGATCTCCCTTCAGTCTTAAAAAAGCATCCTTAATAAGAAGATCACCCATATTCATGAACCACCAAAAACATATTCATTACATTATTGTATTTATGTTCTCTTATGAATAATATATGGTTCTTTATATTGCTTGATGTACTGCGGTGTTCAGAAGTTAATTAATGTAGTCAATCTCATTGAACCCTTCGCGGCACTTGAAGATGCCGTAATACATATGAGTTCGTCGAGCAAATAATTAGAGGGAACATATATAGAGCTTAATTTATTTTTTCTTTCTTCTTCCTCCAGTGCTCTCCAGCTCATGCTATTTTGGAATGTCTTATTCAATCAATGGGGGAGTATGAATCCTGTACATTCATTTGCCCCTGAAATAATCAAGCTGAACTTCACCAAGAAAACCACTCTGAAACTTAATTTCTTTGTGAAATGAAATTCACTGGATTTGGAAGGATGTCTAAATGGGATGGATCTGCTTTATTTAATTCCGGGAGGTCACTGCTATAACTGTTCAGAGACTGCTACATTTTCTCTTCCAGTTACATCGCAAATAAGCCTCCAGTACTGACTTCCCCTCCACGAATCGCCACCTTATCGCGGTGGAGTTTTTGTGTGCCTCTATAATCCTAGGAGCTATGTTATGGTACGGTCTCCTGAGACATATTGGTCCTGGGTGAGCAGCCAGACTAAGTGCGAGTCAGAAAACCCTCATGATGAACAATATAAATGACCATGTTACCCTGCCCGGATCGGGGAGACCGGGGCCTCGCCCTGGAGCCAGGCCTGGGAGCTCGAAGGTGAGCGCCTGGTGGCTGGGCCTCTACCCATGTGGCCCGGCCGGGCATAGCCTAATGAGAAAACATGGGTCGGTCCTCCTGTGGGTTCACCACCAGCAGGGGGGGCCGTGGGGGTCGGGTGAAATGTAGATCGGATGGCAGTTGAAGGCAGGGGCCTCAACAAACCGATTGTTAGCTACCAAAACTGGCTCTCGGCACATGGAATGTAGCCTCTGTGGTGGGGAAGGAGCCTGAGCTGGTGCAGGAGGTAGAGAGATAACGGCTAGATATAGTCTGGCTCACTCGACGCACGGCTCGGACTCTGGAACCAAACTCCTGGAGAGGGACTAGACTCTATTTGACTTTTCAGATGTCCATGGTGAGAGGCACCGGGCAGGACTTGTTCTACTTATAGCCGCACAGTTCAGTGCCAGGGCATTGGAGTTCACCCTGGTGAACAAGAGGGTCGTGTCCCTTTGACTTAACGTTGGGGGACGGGCTCTGACTGTCTCTGCGTACGCAACAAACACCAGTTCGGAGTATCCAGCCATCTTGAAGACCTTGGATGGGGTGCTGGAAGGTGCCCCGTCTGGAGACTCCACTGTTCTGCTGGGAGACTGTAACACTCATGTGGGCAATGGCAGTAAAACCTAGAAGGGTGTGACTGGGAGGAATGGCCTGCCTGATCAGAATCCAAGTGGTGATCAGTTATTGAACTTCTCTGCTGACCACAGTTTGTCCATAACGAACACCATGTATGATCATAAGGTTGCTCATAAGTGTACCTATCACCAGAACGCCCTAGGCCACAGTTCAATGATCGATTTTGTAATTGTATCATCGGATTTGGACATGTTTTGGATACTTGGGTGAAGAGAAGAGCTCAGCTGTTAACTGATCACCACCTGGTGCTGAGTTGGATCCGATGGTGGGGGAAGATGCCAGGTAGACCTGGTATACCCAAATGCATAGTGAATGCTGGGAGTGTCTGGCAGACACCCCTATCCAGGAGATCTTTAACTTATACCTCCGACAGAACTTCTCTTGCCTTCTGAGGAAGTAAGGGGACATTGAGCCTGAATGGGCCGCGTTCCTGGACTCCATTGCTGGGGTGGTTTTGAGGAGCTGTGGCTCTCAGGTTGTTGGTGCCTGACGTGGTGGCAATTCCCAACACCGGTGGTGGACACCAGAGGTAAAAGGAGCTCTCAGGCTGAAGAAGGAGGTCTTCCGAGTTTGGTTAGCTTGTGGGACTCCTGAAGCTGACAGGTGCTGGCAGGCCAAGTGGAAAGTGGCTTTGGCAGTTGCTGAAGCAAAAACTCGGGTGTGGGACGAGTTTGGTGAGGTTATGGAGAAGGATTTTTGGTTGGCCTCAAAAAGATTCTGGCAGGAGGGGGAAGTAGGGCTTTATCCATGTTGTTTACAGCAGGAATAGAGAACTGTTGACCCCAAATGGGAATATAGTCAGACAGTGAAAAGAATATTTTGAGGACCTCCTGAATCCCAGAGGACTTGTCCATCTCTAGCGCTGAAGTCACTGAAGTAGTTAAAAAACTTGTTGGTGGTAGGGCTCTGGGGGCGGATGAGATTCGCCCTGAGTTCTTGAAAGCTCTTCGTGTTGTTGGACTGTCTTGGCTGACACGCTTCTTCGACATTGCATGGAGTTTGGGGACAGTGCCTTTGGATTGGGAGACTGGGGTGGTGGTCCCAATCTTTAAGAAAGGGGACTGGAGGATGTGTTCCAACTTCAGGGGGATCACACTCCTCAGCCTGCCTGGGAAGGACTGAAGAAGAGGCTCCACCTTTTATTCAAACTTCGAATCCAGGCGGAACAATGCAGATTCCATTATGGTCACAGAATACTGGACCAGCTCTTTACCCTCATAAGAATGATGGAGGGTTTGTGGGAGTTTGCCCAACCAGTCTACTTGTGTTTTGTGGACTTGGAAAAGGCGTACGACCGTGTCCCTTGGGGGGGCCTGTTAGAGGTGCTTCAGGAGTATGGGGTTAGGGTTCCATTGTTATTGTCTAAACGGAGCAAGAGTTTGGCTTGCATTGCCAGCAGTAAATTTGACTCCTACTTCCTGATGGGTGTTGGCCCTTTGTATCTGATTCTGTTCATAAGTTTTATGGACAAAATTTCTAGGTTTAGCCAAGGGGTGGAGGAAGTTCAGGTGGGGGCCTCAGGATCGGAGGATTTGCTTTTTGAAGATGATGTGGTCCTGTTGGCGTCATCGGGCTGTGACCTGCAGCATGCACTGGGGCGGTTTGCAATTGAGTGTGAGGCGGCCCGGATGAGGATCAGCACCTCCAAGTCTGAGGCTATGGTTCTCCACCTAATGCGGACACTGTGCCATTCTGTTAAAGAGGGAGCTGAGCCGAAAGCTTTCGATTTACCAGTTAGTCTATGTTCCTACCATCACATATAGTCATGAGCTCTGGGTTGTGAACAAAAGAATGAGATTGTGGATGCAAGCGGGCAAAATAAATTTCCTTCACAGGGTGGCTGGGCTCAGCCTTAGAGAGGCTGAGGAGCTCGGACATTCAGGAGGGGCTCAGAGTAAAGCTGTTGCTCCTCCGCATCGAAAGGAGCCAGTTGAGGTGGTTCGGACATCTATCTAAGATGCCTCCTGGATGGCTCCCTGGGGAGGTGTTTTGGGCATGTCCAACCAGGGGGAGGCCCTAGGGCAGACCATGGACACGCTGGAGAGATTATACCTCTCAGCTAGCCTGGAAACGCCTTGGTATTCCCCTGGTGGAGCTGGAGGAGGTGGCTCAGGAGAAGGAGGTCTGGGAATCCTTGCTTAAACTGCCCCCACGATCCAACCCTGTATAAGTGGCAGATAATGAATGGATGGATGGATGGATGGATACTGACTTCCGTAGGGAGAATCCAATGTGATTACATACAGGACATCAAGTGAACAACCTTATCTTAGTAACTCTATATACATAATCTGTGACAGACTGTATTTGAGGTAATTATTAAAAGTAGGCTAATACCCCTTCAGTTTTCTTCTTCAAATACAATTTCAGCTTAAAGGAAGAATGCAGTAAGTCCTTATGCCATGGCATCGAACAGAAACACAAAAGATCCAGTCTAATCACTTAAATTTAATAGCGCTGCTCACAAAATGTATACTCAAAAATATAATGGGGAGTACCCGCTGTGGGCTGGTGCCCCGGCCAGCGTTTATTGTGATATCTGTGTTTGCTCATCTGCGTCGTGCAGGGTAAATACTCCAAACTCGTCACACAGAGATTCACACAAACACACGGACAGAGGCGAGGCACCTAACAAACTAACACGATGTTACATGTGCAAATGAATATATAAATGTCATTACAGACGCTGATGCCATGCTGCTCACCGCTGCCAGTTTGTGTATTTGCTGCGGTACGTTCAGGATAGATTGTAATTTTTTGACAAACACCTTATAGATACCTTAGGGAATATACGCCTGGGTGATTATATTGATAAATACAAATGACTGTTAATGCATTATCTAGATAGATCCAAGGGCTTACTTTCTGCTTGCAACGAACTTAAATGGATTTCATATTACCCAGTGCAGCACTAAAGCGGTGCAACGGAAACGACTGGTGCTTTGACAGATGTAAATCGTTTATATGCAATGCACCAGGGAATACCTCTCACTTCTGCTCTCCTTTGCCGTATTGTTTCATGAAGACAGAGTAATGTAAGGTGAGCTGGGAAGTACAGTAAACGAAAAATCCCCTAACTACTGCCTCTCGTTTCTCGGTTCATCGCTGTCTTCGCACTGTCGGTATTTTGTTATACAGTCTGAATAAAAAATCAAACACAAACAAATGCGCAACCGCCTTGAAGGGTTTCGGTATGACGTGTTCGGCGTTTAGTACCCACAGTCGCTGCTTTAGTGATTAATGGCTTTTATTGATTTATTTACCGGTCGTTGCTGAATCCCTTTACACACATAGACACAAATTACACACATACACAAAAGTACAGCGGAAAACCATTATCTGGAAAACTAAGCAATTTATGTTGTACATTTCACGCACGTCATTCCAAATCCACAGTAACATACAGTAAGGCTACTGCTGAGTGCAACACACACATTTACAGCTGTTAACTAGTGAATGATCTTTGAAATGCATCTGAAGACACTTACTTATTGATAAGCAGATAGGGTTTAGACGCATGCATCCGTTTTGCTTGGAGAAGCAGAAAGGGCTTGATGGAGCAGGAGGACAGGCGGCCGGAGGTACGATGTGTGTGTGTGTATATATATTTATGTGTGTGGTGCAAAGGGTGTGTGTGTGAGAGAGAGGGGCTGTAGGGGATCGAGAGATACACAGCTGACTGCGCCTAGCAAATATTTATTTTCTATTATGATACGTGAACAAGACAGAGGCTACATTTTATTAATATTATTCTACACCGCTAAGTTTAGCATTCAACACGTGTCGCTAGTGATGGAGCGAGAGAGAGAGAAGGAGGAGGGGGGGGTCGACGGTTGCTAGGTGACGGGGCGCATATACTGAATTTTAACAAAAGAACGGGGAAAGAGAGAGAGAGGGAGAGAG
>JAAGVU020000129.1:2073681-2084269 GCA_011763525.2 Mormyrus iriodes
ACAGACACACACACGCATACACACACACACAGACACACACACGCATACACACACACACAGACACACACATGCATACACACACAGACACACGGATACACATACACACGCATACACACACACAGACACACGGATACACACACACAGACACACACACATGCAGGAGCAACACTGCAGCGGAGCACGCTTTCCCGATAATGCGCTGCGTTCAGTGTCGATACGGCCCCGCTCTGTCAATCTGCCTTCCGCTGCACTCCGGGCTGTGCGCAATGGAGGGAAGGGATGCAAGGCAGCTGGAGGGGGGGGGGGGCGGGGGGGGGGGGGGGGTGAGGGGCGGTGGTGGGGGGGGGGGGGGGGGGGGGGGGGGGGGGGGGAGGGGGGGGGGGGGGGGGGGGGCTGATACCAGGCAGAGCTTAGTAGCGATCGGACAGGGAGAGGAAATGGAGCTGTTGGGAGTATCTTTCACTTTCTGCTTATTGGCTCAACTGCATGGAATTTTTGCATTTTCTCTCTGCGTCTGCCGTCGTTCCCGCACTTTTCCCTCTGCATGCGGGGTCCTGCTATCCCAGCTGACATCTGCCAGCCACATCTGGCTCATCCTGCTTCCCCCATCGCATCTATGCCTCTTCCCAGCATCTCCTTAACACCGCGGCTGTTATGTAACGCGTTGGGGACGGGCGGACACCCCTTTTGTTCCACTTTAATGCGACTAATTAAGGTAAAGCTCGTTAACACGGAACATCAATTAGTCGTTAACGAGATCAGAAGCTGCTGTTTTAAAGAGATTACTTCGCAAGCCCATGCTTCGTGGCCTCCGGTGTATCAGACGGCGTGGATACAGACTATGGCAGTTCATGTCGGTCTATGAACATCTGTGTGGGAAAGTCAGGCCCCTGCTTCTAGGGGGAGCTGTGGAGAAAAGTTAGAAGGAGCCTGGGGTTTTACAGCAGCGCGCTTCATGACAACGACGCATGGATTTGAAGACAACAACAGGATGCAGAAAAGGTGAATGATTATTGAAACAACCCCGTGATGTCAGCGCCTTGATGGAGGCTCGGGCTCAGAAATGTAACGAGACACATGCATAATTGCGCCTTTCCTAGAGATAACAAGAAATGCTTCATGAATATTCATGGTGAGCCCATCAACACAGAAGTGGGCAGGTGGGCGGGCGGGCAGCATTCCATGGCGTGCGCTTCCGAGTCCGGGGGCGCCGAACGGACACACGAGCGCCACATGCGTGCCACACACGCGCCATACGCGCAAAACGCTCGCTTCTCAGATACGGCAGCTCCTCGTGCCGATGGCACTCTGTTCCCCGTGGGGTCACACAAACACGCAGCTCCTTATATATATATGAGTGTGCGCGGGTGTTAATTAAACAGGCGGTGCGGCTCAGGTGACATGGCCAGTGGTGTTCCTTTCGATTTGACCTGCACGCCCGCCAGGTGCCTCGGGAACAGAGGACACAGCGTTCAGCTCTGCTGGGTGGGGCGGATGGCGAGCTTTCATTCACACGGCCCGCGTGGGGCTGTCAGCTGGCGTGAGAGGCATGCCCACATCCCTCCGGTGCCTCATTAAGAGGATTCAGACAGCGGCTGACTAGAGGATGAGAACGAAAGGCCACCCCCCCACCCCCATGCATAACGTTTTGGGGACCATCGCTGGGCCAGGACCCATCACGTGACTGGGAGGGGGTACCTGCACTTGTAAAATTTCTGCTGTTTCCCAGGAGAGGCAGTAGATGCTCTGTTCAGCAGCCCACGATGACCCTGAGAATGACCAGAACCCAAAAAGCGGGATGGAGGTGTAGCGGCCTGACGCTGAAGCCGCCGTAAACGCCGCGCGGTGAAACGTCAGCGCTGCTCCCTGATTAACCCGTTAGCAGCCGGAGATGGTCCTAGGACTGCGGGGGTGCTGTTTACGGCGATGTGGTCGGCCACGGATCACTGCTCCCCCTGCTATGCCAAGTATGGCGCTATTACCGAGGGCGGCCAAGCGCTCAGCGGCGTGATGCCTCCGTACGGCCCGGCAGATGTGCTGCAACACAGCTACTGCGCTATTTTAAAAGAGGACACCGTGTACTGCTTGTGGCTGAGCAGTTTGGTCACCAGCGGGGGGCGCCCTGCCACTTTCCTCCGCTCACTCTGTAGTATAGTAAATTATCGTCAAGTAAAAACATCAATGGCTGAATGAATCCCAGCCTTGTCCAGTGATGAATGGTACGGTACTGTCCCCCCATCTTTTCTCTCTCATTCTCTCCCTCTTTTCCACTACTGGGGGCTCGGCTGTCTGTTTCTTTAAGCCAAACACGTATCCACAACCCAGTAATCGATACTTCCCTCCCTGATTCTCCCTAACTCACTCACTCACATTTCCCTCCTTGGGTCCCATCTTGCCTATCGTTCATTCTCTCTACCCCATCTCGTTTCACTCCTATTTCATTCTACCTCCACCCCCCCCCCTTTATTTTTTCCTGCCTCCTGTCTTTGTGTCCCCCCCGGCTCCCTACCTCTGCTCAAAACATCCTCATCCCTCCTTCCCTTTCCACACCGCTTTTTTGTCTCAAAGGACTCCTCAGGGTCAAAAGACCGGGGGAATGAGGGAGTGAGAGAGAGAGAGAACAAGGAAGAGTAGAAGAGTGAAAAGGGGATGAAAATAAGAGAGAAAAATAGAGAGAGAGAAACAGAATATTATGTCCGGAAGCTCCCTGATTCAAAGCAATCGCGCTAGCACCTTAAGTCACGAAAAACAGTGAGAGACACGGAGGGGGGGATTGAGGGGGAGGCTGGTAGAGGGAAGGAGAGGCAAGGAGGGGGTACTGGCACGGGAAGTACATTGAAAATAATTTGCTAAGATGTGTGTGTGTATGTCCTGTATCTGTAAGCTCTTTATGTTTGGCTTGTGTCTATAATGCAGTTCTGCACCGTCGCGGGGACCTCGTTAACCACCATTTCTCATGCTGACTCCGATTTAAAAACGCTCATTTGCCCTTTGTTTTCCGTCAAACATTTGTTTTCCGTCATCCCTTCTTCCACTGTCTCTCACTCTCTGCCAAGCACATCACCCCCCCTCCACTCCGCGACCCATTCGGATCCTAATGCTGGCACATTCTTTCTTCCAGGTACTTATACTCGTCGCTGGCCCATCTCGTCTCTTCTCTCACGGCAGCGATGCCAAACCTCTCTCTCCTATTGGCCCTTCTGATGTGGGTGGGGCCTGTCAGCCCCAACCCGACCCTCTTGCTCCGCCCCCGTGAGAGGGAGCGAGACCCTGGGTCTTCCGGCAACTTCAACATCGCGGTCATCAACGCAGGGCCGTCGTTGCATGCCGACACGGGTATGGGCACGCCGGGCGCCGGGGGCGGCGGCCGGGTCCTGTACCCAGGTATGAGCTCTGGCCGGGTGTCCAGCAGTCTTGGGGACAGTGTGGTGACACAGTGGGGCTCGGCCAACGTTATCTGGCTGGCGGTGAATGACAGCAGCCCCCGGACCCTGCTGCTGCAGCTGTGCGAGCTGATGGCCTCGCGGCCCCTGCAGGGGCTGGTCTACGAGGAGGAGCGCCTGACCCCCCGCGGCCCCCTGGGGCCCATGCTGGAGTTCGTCTCTGCCCAGACGGGGCTCCCCATCGTGGCGGTGGGCGGTGGCGCTGGCTTGGGCCGCATGCCGCAGGTATGTTATGAAGCCAGGCCACGATGCTGGGCTTGTGCATGACAGAATACATCACCCAGGGGAGATGAACCCTTTACCTGCTATTATTTGTAAAAAGTGCACATGGGGGTGATGTGGCTGTATTCTTTTCCCAGTAGATGGAACTTCCTTCTTCGGTTTAGCTGTAAGGTGATCACCCAGAGAAAAAAAAAATAAACTTGCATTCCCCTACTGCATCATCAGAATGGATGTCTCACTGTCATGGAAAGCAGTTGTGTGTTTTTTCATGGATGCACCCCCCACCCCCCACAGGAGAGTGGCTCCATCTATCTCCAGTTCAGCTCCTCCACAGCCCTCCAGCTGGAGGTCATCTTTGAAGTGCTGGAGGAATACGACTGGACGGCCTTCTCAGTCGTGTCCACCCGTCACCATGGCTACCAGGACTTCCTGTCAATCGTGGAGGGCCTGACGGACGACTCCTTCATCGGCTGGGAGAAGAGGAGCGTGGTGATGCTGAACCTCACCGATGACCCGGGGGGCACTCGCACCCGGAGGCTCCTGAAGGAGAATGAGGCGCAGGTGAGGAACGACCAGAGGAAGCATCCACAGGGTGCTCCCTCCCTGAGCCCTCCTTGTTCATTTTTAGCAATCAGATTATAGCATTTTGAATGTTTAATTCTCTGCTTTTGACTCCATGTGCCTTTATGGCCCTGTCTCTGCTGCACATTCCTGGATACGGGTCGGAATGAAAGCATGTTTTTTACCCATAATCCTCCTGGCGCCGTGCCGTACACAGGGGGCTCATTTACTTGCTTGGCCATTTTCTTGGCTGTTTTCTCCTAAAATGTTGCTGCCTGTGCCCCCCCCCCCACCTGCCCCCCAGGTGCGCCTGCTGTACTGCTCGCAGGATGAGGCGGAGCTGGTGTTCAGGGCCGCTTGGGCGGCCGGTCAGGCGGGGCCCTCACACATGTGGTTCGCGGTGGGCCCTGCCCTGACCGGTCTAGGCCTCGAGGGGCTGCCCAGAGCTCTCTTCGCCGTCAGGCCGCAGGGCTGGAGGGACGAGCCACGCCGGAGAATTGCCCGGGGCGTGCTGGTCCTCACCCACGGTGCCGCCGCTCTCAGGAAGGAGTACGGCGCCGTGGGGGGGCTCAACTTTGTCAGCAACTGTCAGACGGACTACAACCACACCCAGAGGGTGCCTGACCGCATGAGGTAGCCGCCACCACATCGCTGCCTTGAAAAGGACATTTTTATATTTGACTTACCTTCAAACTCACTGATAGGCCTCTAAAGAACAAGATAAAAATGAGAGAGAGAAAAAAAGCTTTAACACCAGGGTTCTCTAAATTAAAAATATAAATTTTGAGGGAATAAGAAAATTTTGAAAGCACTTAAAGCGCCTACAATTGAAAAAGGGGAAGGAGACATTAACCATAACGGTGCCATTTATTGGCTGTCACTGATGTCCAATCGATGAGGTAAAACGGCTCGCCATTCCTTTGAAATTAACGCGCTGTTGGGCCCATAATCTACAGCCTGTCCGACTCAGTTAAGCATGGCAGTTGCCTGAGGTGGTGCAGTAAGGTCAGCATGCATGCATGGAGTTAGCATGTTATCTCCACGGGCGGAGCCTCTGAGGAGTCATAAGAACCGCCAGGCCCGACTGGCCAACTGAGCTGACATCATGTCGGTTGTAGTGATCCCTCAACCTCTGAACCAAGCCCTACGTAGCAGGTCTGCGGATCGCTTTATCGGATGAGGTGAATCCGGTGTGACAAATGAAAGTTAGTCCTTAGCATTAGTAAGAAAATGACAGTAATCTGAATCACACAAGTGTCATGACTAAAAGAATTTAAATAAATCATTAATTAAATTGGAGTCAGATATGGTTAGATTTTGCTTTAAAGGGTCAGTAACTTTGCAGGTGTGCTGGGAAGGACCTACACACACTCAGAGCCATTGGCTGTCCAATGGGATTCCGTCACTGGGCCAGTGGATGGCTCCTTTCAGGTCCTTCCTCTCTGAGTGGGCCGTCCGCCTGCCTGCCTGTTTGAATTTCAGGTTCTTCAGTAACATAACGCTGGGTGGGCGGGACTACTCCTTCAACAACGACGGCTACCTGGCTAACCCGTCCCTGGACGTCATCTCGTACACACCCGGGAGGGGCTGGGAGGAGGTGAGTCCTAGGGCGGGGGGTGGGGGGCAGCGGGCGCTTACCCTGCCCGGATCTGAGCGCAGCGGTAAATGGCATGGTGTGCGGATGCCATTTGCTGCCGTTCTGCTGCGGGGACGACCCAGAATGCTAATGAGCTATCAGACAGCAGGTCCTGCCGCTTCTGTAGTCGTTCTCAAAGTCCTCCTCTGGGCTTGTACCGCTCTCCTTATTTATTCGCTTTAATAACGCTCTTCACCGCTGATTATTTAAAAGCGCGTCAGCTGAAATGTGTCACCGGCAGTATATTTGATGGGATGTGGAAAGTTAATGTCGGAGCGTGACGGGGGGGTGGCCCTAAATGTGCAGGTGTGAGAGCATCATTCCGGTCCCTGTTGGAGTGGGGGGGGAAGGGGGAGCTGGCTACCTGGGGAGGGAGTGTCAACAGAAAATCTGCAGTGTTTTTTGTCTGATCTGGCAGTTTATTACACGCATGGTTAGCCATCTAGTCAGCAGGCTTGATCCGCACCCCCCCCACCCCCATCGTCAGCGTGAGACAGATAAACAGATGCAAAAGTTATTTTGTTAATCTTTTGCTGGTGACAATCTGTGCAGTCTTTTTTTGTATCACTAGATGGCGCAGCATCTTGGTGGTTAGCATTGTTGCCTCATATGTGCGAGGCTGGGGGTTCAAATCCTGCCTCTGCTCTGTGTAGGCAGGGTTTGTGTCTTCTAGGCTACTTGGTGTCTCTGAGTTGTCTGTAGCATCTGACTGTGTATGTGCCCAGTGAAGGCCTGGCAGGGTGCCCCCTGCCTCGCGTCCTGTCCTGCTGGGATAGGCTCCAGGCCTCCCGTGACCCTGCCCAAGCTAAGTGGTTAGAAGATGGGTAGATGCTTTCAGACTGGCCATGTCCAGAAAGTGGCTTCTGGGTCACCATGCCCCAGCTGTATGGTCTCCGAGAGGCTTGCTTCACCATTGAGCAGCAGTGGGGGTCTTCTTGCGGTGACTTGTTGGGACTGGATGCAGGTGCGCTTGCCTTCTAGCTGCACACTGGCTTGGCTGGGGATGGCGAGTGTGATGCTGTGGCCCCATGCCGCTGGAAACCGCCAGCCTGTAAGATTAGAGGCAGCGGACTCTGCCATGAGTGAAGCTCCTCGGCCTCTGGAAACCGCCGGCCCGTAGGATTAGAGGCAGCAGGACTCTGTCGTGAATGAGGCTCCTCAGCTGCTGGAAACTGCCGGCCCGTAAGATTAGAGGCAGCGGGACTCTGCCATGAATGAGGCTCCTTGGCCGCTGCAGGCTGTCAGTCACCGAATGGGCTGACTGGCTTCCCATTGGTCACTTAATTGGTTCCCTTTGGGTTAAACCAGGCAGTTGACTGACAGCTTGCAGACATCCCACCCGGGACGAGTTTCAGCGTGTTGTCCCTCTTAATGGCTGCAAAGAAGTGTGGAGATTTTCTCCCAGGGAGGGGTGCAAAGGAAAATTCCTCACCCCGGCGTGATTCAATTCCTCCCCTGCCAATAACACGTCAGACGTGGGAGACAGTAAATATTTGCAATGCAACAGGGGTCGGGCATGAGCACAGTCAGCAGGGGGCGGGGGGGGGTAAACACAGCTCTCCATCCATGTCTTCAGAGCTGAACGAGATTACGGCTGAGTGCTTTCCAAGCTCTGCGATTCATTCAGACTTAATCAGGTGGATTAGGCTGCAGAATACCTGTGATGGCGTCTCTTAGCTTAACCCCTTATTTAGATTCCGGCACGTTCTGCGCCGCTGCATGGCCTGTCCTCGCTGCTGGAGGTCTGGGTCCCGGTGCTGGCAGCCTGTCAGAGTCTCGCAGTGCTGATTTCAGCCTTTTTCTGTTTAATCTCTTTTAATTAGCCATCCTGACTCAGTCCTAAGCATTTCATTCCCAACTGGGTTTAGGAACCCTATTGTCTTATTGTGTATCGGTTTATTAAAAATAATTCCAATTTTTTCCTGTGGCTTTTTATAGCAATTCTGCTATGGTAATAAAAATGTTTTTCAAAAGGATCTGCCACACAACTCAGTGTGGCTGGTATGTATTTTCACTGGGGCTATAGGCTATTTCATTGGGGCAGTAAGGTATTACTGGGGCTATAGGCTATTTCATTGGGGCAGTAAGGTGTTGCTGGGGCTATAGGCTATTTCATTGGGGCCATACGGTATTTCACTGGGGCTGTAAGGTATTTAATAATAATTGATGATTTATTGGCCCCCATGGGGAAATTCTCTTTGCACCTCCCCCGACTTGCTTTCTGTAGGTGAGAGCAAGCTGGCTGTGAAGGGCAGCCACTCATAGCAGCACCCAGGGAGCTGGGGGTTAAGGGCCTTGATCAAGGACCCACAGATGTGCCGAGGCCAAGGCTCAAATCAGTGACCTTTCAATCACCGGCCCAGAAGCTTAGCCCACTGAGCTACACGCCCCCAGGCTATTTCACTGGGGCAGTAGGGTATTACTGGGGCTATAGGCTATTTCACTGGGGCAGTAAGGTATTACTGGGGCTATAGGCTATTTCACTGGGGCTATAGAGTATTACTGGGGCTAACGGCTATTTCACTGGGGCTATAGGGTATTACTGGGGCTATAGACTATTTCACTGGGGCTATAGGGTATTACTGGGGCTATAGGCTATTTTACTGGGGCTATAGGCTACTTCACTGGGGCAGTAGGGTATTTCACTGGGGCAGTAGGGTATTTCAATGGGGCTATAGGCTACTTCACTGTGGCTACAGGCTATTTCACTGGGGCTATAGAGTATTACTAGGGCTATAGGCTACTTCACTGGGGCAGTAGGATATTTCACTGGGGCTATAGGCCACTTCACTGCGGCTATAGGCTATTTCACTGGGGCTATAGAGTATTACTAGGGCTATAGGCTACTTCACTGGGGATATAGGCAATTTCATTGGAGCTATTCCCCCTCCCCCGATACTGTCCCTCACCCCTTCCGATTCTGTTTGCTCCCGCCAAGGTGGGCTGGTGGGAGAACGGCATCCTGCGGCTCCGCTACCCAGCCTGGTCTCGCTACGGGCCCTTCCTGCAGCCCCCGGACGACGCGCAGCACCTGCGGGTGGTCACACTGGAGGAGAGGCCCTTTGTCATCGTGGAGCCCGCAGACCCCGCATCTGGCACCTGCATCCGTGACTCCGTGCCCTGCCGGAAGCCCCTCAACGACAGGTCTGGGTAGCCTCGGGCTAGCCGCCCCCCCACACCCCAGCTGGTGCTCCTTATTCTCCATCCTTTCCCATCCTCACTCTGCCTTTCTCCCCAACACCCTCAGTGTGGCCATGGAGGGCATGGTCCCCATGAAGCAGTGCTGTAAAGGCTTCTGTATCGACATCCTCAAGCGACTGGCCAGGATTGTGGGCTTCACCTATGACCTCTACCTGGTAACCAATGGGAAGCATGGGAAGAAGATCGACGGCGTGTGGAACGGCATGGTGGGAGAGGTCAGGGTCAGATTGTTTTCATTAATACTTCAAAATCGTTTCAGTAGACAAATGATCTCTCCCCATTTATAGTAGGTTTTTAACTCCAGAACTGGTATCGTAGTTTCACAATTCTGGCCTGTGTATGTTTATACAGAAGGATCTACCTGATTACACATGCAGTGAATAATAAATCTCTTCTGGGATTTCATAGTGCTGTTTGCCAGTGTGGGATGTTCACCATCATGGCCCCCACCGGCACTCCAGCTGCAACTCCTCGCATGCTCACACTAACATGTGCCGCTCTTCTCCCATGATTACATGCCTCACAGGTTGTTGACGTCAGCCTATAGAGGCACGTCAGCCTATAGAGGCATGCCACCCCGTTGACCGCCGAAACGTTCTCGTGTTTCGCTCAGCCGCAGTTTCTCATGCCGGCCACCAGGTGGTGTACAAGCGCGCCGACATGGCCATCGGCTCGCTGACCATCAACGAAGAGAGGTCTGAAGTAGTGGATTTCTCTGTGCCTTTTGTGGAGACGGGTATCAGCGTGATGGTCTCCCGCAGCAATGGCACTGTGTCCCCCTCCGCCTTCCTCGGTGAGTGGGGGGGGGGGGGCACAGGTTGAGGGTTTAAATGCTCTTTGATCGCTAAAACCTGCACTTTACGCAGCAATAAAGAAGGCCGCCATAATGGTCGCTGCTGACTCAAATCCACATTAAATTTACTCTTGCTGATGATGAGAGAGAGGGATGCTAATTAACCGGGAACCATAGCAGACGCCTGCTTTGTGGGCGGGGGGGGTTTGCAGGTGTTCTGAAACAACTGTAGCCATTAGCTGGCGGGCGGTTTCCCAGCATTCAGTGGGGCACGCCCCCTTTCTGCTTTGTGTTTTTTGCAGAGCCCTACAGCCCGGCCGTGTGGGTGATGATGTTCGTCATGTGTCTGACCGTGGTCGCAGTGACCGTGTTCATCTTCGAGTTCTTCAGCCCCGTCGGGTACAACCGCAGCCTGCAAAGTGGCAAGAGTGAGAGCCCACCCCCCCACAGTCCCAGCTGCGATCATTAATGCCCCTGTCCTTAAGGAGATGGATAAGCGTAGCAGCGTGGCGCTGCTGCTTTCCGCAGTCACTGGCTCGCTAGTAGCTCTGTCTTAGTGCTGCGATGCACCAGCGTTCTGCTGTGCTTCTTAGTGTCCTGCCTCCCCCCCCCCCGGTTGTATTTCAATCTGCTGTCCTTCGCTTCATCCCACACGTGTCCGTCGCCTGCGGTTCGCCTTCTGATTGACAGCTGAATATATCCCATTGAGACTGACCTCTATGTTCGTTGCTC
>JAAGVU020000129.1:2092399-2118126 GCA_011763525.2 Mormyrus iriodes
AGTGTACTGTACTGCTGATTTGTAGCAGTGTGAGAGTGTAATGTACTGCTGATTTGTAGCAATGTGAGCGTGTAGTGTAGTGTACTGCTGATATGTAGCAGTGTGAGACTGTAATGTACTGCTGATGTGTAGCAATGTGAGAGTGTAATGTACTGCTGATTTGTGACAGTGTGAGAGTGTAATGTACTGTACTGCTGATGAGTAGCAGTGTGAGAGTGTAGTGTAATGCTGATTTGTAGCAGTGTGAGAGTGTATTGTACTGCACTGCTGATTTGTAGCAGTGTGAGAGTGTAATGTACTGTACTGCTGGTGAGTAGCAGTGTGAGAGTGTAATGTACTGCTGATTTGTGACAGTGTGATATTGTAATGTACTGCTGATTTGTAGCAGTGTGAGAGTGTAATGTACTGCTGATTTGTGAGAGTGTGAGAGTGTAATGTACTGCACTGCTGATTTGTAGCAGTGTGAGAGTGTAATGTACTGTACTGCTGATGTGTAGCAGCGCACGTGTTTTGACTGCTGAATGGTTCCACTAGAATGTTATCCAGGCTCATGAGAATGTAATCATGCCAACCAGATGTGAATATAATGAGGGGAAGCGATGCCTTGCGAAAGGAAACGCCCTCCTCACTGGAAGGTAAACGGGCTCCCAGGTCTGAGCTGAATCTGGATTCCGGGCTGCTCTTGTGAGGATAACAAGGCCGCTGGAGGAGAGTGCGGCGCCTTCTTTAGCGCACCTCTTGATGTATGCCTGGCAGGTGCTTCCCCTGCAGACTCTGCTGAATTCGTCGAGGCTCTGCGGGCAGAGTCGGCATGCGACAAAGGGAGCGGAGAGACAGAGTCACTGAAGGGCAAACGCAGGCACAGAGGCACACTCGAGAAGATACAGACAGAAGTCTGATCCATGCAAATAAAGCTTTCTTATGGGTTTTGGGGAGCATTTATGTTGGAGCGCTCCGGTGTGGTGCAATGCTGATGCAAACAGCAGAGAGGCAGAGTAACGGAGTCTGTAGAGTCACCAACTTCTTGGTTCTCGCTGCATGTGATGCTCTATCGGAACTCACACTGGCCGTTTTGTGTTTCATTCAGGGTATGTACAGCTGCTGCAGCTTTGAGGATGAAACGGCCCCTGTAGGGGCCAAACCTTCCCTGCCCCCCCATCATCATGCTGCCATGGGGGCCCCTCCGCCCCAACCTCATGTCGTCACGACAACCGTCGCCAACCCTGCCATCACCATGGCACAGCAACCACAGCCGCCGCAACCACCGCAACCACAACCTCAACAACAGCAGGCGTACAAGACCCCTCTCCCAGGATCCCCCCCAGCTGTCACGCATTCGGGGTCGGCCCTCGGGACCTCGAATACCCCCATCTTGGGCGCCCCTCTTCCGTGTTCCACGTTCCTTCCACGTCCCGACCGGAGGCTGGCCGTGGTTGACCGTTGGAGGATCCCCAAAACTGCCACAGCCAATCAGATGGGCGTAAGGAGCGGGATGCCGGAGATGGGGCCATACTCACAGAAGGTGGCTCCAACCTGGGCAGGGGCGGGTGCTGGGGGATTGGATGGATACAAACGGTACTATGGCCCAATCGACCCCGAGGGCCTGGGCCCTTGTGTGGAACCCCAAGGAGCTGGCTCCCAGACCCCGAAAACAGCCCAGAGGGGCCACCCGCAACCCCCCCCAGCCAACGTGGCATTCTACCAGGAGAAAAGTGTGGATCATGGAGGGGGGAAGAAGGTGGTGGTTGGTGGCAGTGGAGGAGGTCAGGGGAAGGGGGTTAAAGGCTTGGGCACTCCCCGGCTCCAACCTAAAAGCCAGGCACCTGCCCCCTTGCCCCCTAATCCCCCTCTACCACAACCCTCTCCCCCTCTCCCCTCCTCCTTCTGGAGAAAACGACGCCCCAAGAAGCCAAAGGACTCTGGAGGACCTTTGTATGAGAATATCCTTCCCTTGGGAAGACATGGGGGAGGGCGGGATGGGGGGCGAAGGAGAAGCTGCCACTCTCCCTCCCTACCACTGCCTGTACCTGTTCCCCTCTCCCCCACCTACACTCCTCCGTCTCCCTCACCATCTATCCCCTACACCTCCACCTCCAGCTCCTCCTCTACCTCCAGCTCCTCTACTTCATCTTCGGCATCATCTTCCCGCTCCACCTCCCCTTCCTCCACAGCTTCCTCAGTCTCTTCAAGGAGCACCAGAGATCGGGAGGAGGCAATGGATGACGAGGAGGACGAGGAGATGGAGGAGCTGACAGAAGAGTCTAGCCTGCTGCTGGGGCGTGACCGAGAACGGTCGCTCATTTCTCCCCGTTCGCTGACCCATGGGCCCCCGCCTCCTCCTGTTCCTCCACGAAAGCCCCGTCCACTCAGAGGGGAGAGGGAGCATGGGCGTGAGAGAGGCGGCAGCCAGCTAGCTCAGCTTCAGGAGTGGTGGGCCAGTTGGGGGGAGAGGGAGAGAGAGAGGGAGCGGGGTGGGGAGGTGGCGGACGCTGCAGAGAGGAGGCGTGAAAAGAAGTGGCGGAAAGAGAAAGAGAAGGAGAAGAGAAAGAAGAAGAAAAAGAACAAAAAGAAGAAGAAGAGAGAGGAGAGAGAGAGGGAGAGAGAGAGGGAGCGTAAGAGACACAAATTGAAAAGGAAGAAGAAGAAAGCTCTGAAGACAAAAAAACGAAAGAGTATGGGGCCAGGCAGGCGCTCTGAGCCAGAGGACGGGGACATGGAAGCGGACCGAGAGGGGGACGGGGATCGGGACCGAGAGCGGGACCGAGATGGAGGAGTGGCACAGGGCTATACATCCTACACCACACAGTATCATGGCATGAGCAGGGACCCCACGTGGGAGGGAGACAGAGGGAGGCGGGATGGTGAGGGTGAAGGGGGTGACAGGGAGAAGGAGGAAAGGAGCAGGGATAGGCGCCCGAAAAGCTCGCGGTCCCACTCGAGACACCGAGCCACTAGTAGGCGTTACTCCAACCTACACAAGCTTCCTGCATCGGTTAAGTTCTGGGTGAGCGGAGGCAGCGGTGGGGACCCGAGCCCCGATGGGCCGCGCTCCTCCCTTCATCCTCTCCTCCCATCATCATCAAAGCGCCGCAGAAGCGGGGGGAGCGAGAGGGAGGCCGGGGGCAGAGGGGCAGAGAGACGGCCTCTACTCCTGCATTACGAGAGGGGCAGGGCCCACACCAGGGAAGGCCTGTCTTTCCACGAGTGGGACTCTGAGGATGACGAGGATGAGGATGAGGATGAGGAGGAACTGGAGGAGGAGCGGGAGAGGGCAGAGGAGCGGGGAAGCAGGGGGGGCGGGCGGAGAGCAGTGTCGGAGTCAGAGAGGGACAGGGCCAGAGCCGAGGACAGCTACTCTGACGAGGGTTCCTCAGGGGAATTCGGCCAGTTCGAACGGTACTGGGAGGGCAGTGTGGGTGGGGGTGCTTCGGGGATCGGCGGGGGGGGCTGGTTTTTTGGGACCTACCCCGCCAGGGAAAAAGGGGGCAGCATAAACAGCCGAGACGACTTCTTTTTAGGCCGCGGAGACGGATGGGGGGCGAGTGGAGATGGCTGGGGCTCAGGTGGGGGTGTTGGGTGGGGTTCGGGAGGTGGGAGTGGAGGGTTGGGATCACAGTGCCCCCCCCTGCCCACAGCCCTACCGCCACCACGAAGGTACTGGTCTGTCGATAAGCTCCAAATGAAGGGGGACAAGAAGAGTAAAGGCGGCAGGAAGGGCAAAGGCAAGGTGCGGAGCCGGGAGCAGGAGGCCGCCTGCTTCTGCCAGCACCCTCACAGCCGGCCTCATGCGCACCCCAAGAGGGCTGGCCCCACCTCCCACAGCCAGGAGGAGCTGCTGCCCCACTCACACAGCTTCAGCGGCGGCCCCCGGCCCAAGCTGCCCCCCAAACCAGAAGCAAACCAGGCCAAGTGCGGAAGTCAGTCCAACCTCAGCGCGCAGCCTGCTGCCATGAGCGAGCACCCCCCTCAGCCGGCGCCATCCCCTCCGCAGCCGCTCATCCCTGCCCTCCCCTCATCTTCCCTTCCTGCCCCATCGTCCTCTTCCCTCCCGGTCGCCATCCCGCCGCCCCCATCGTCCTCGCCGCCCGTCATCTCTCCCACTACGGGTACCTCTCAAGGGTCCGCGATGGCGACCACCAGTGCCAAACTGCAGTACCAGAGACTGCGCTCTGTGCCCCAGCCGCGGAGGTTCTACTCCCCACACCTGCCTCTCAAGGCCAAGAGCCTTTGCTCCCGCCGAAGCTCCGCCCACTTCTCCAGCCTGGAGAGTGAAGTATGACAGGAAGTACGGTGGGCAGACGCACACAGGACCGCCAACCTTGTTTATATAACTTATGAACTCAGCCGAGAGAAAACATGCACCCCGCTCGAATGAAAACGATGCCACGTCTGTTCTCCAATCAGAACTATGAAATGCGATGTCATCCGTCCTCTTATCCAGTCAGAAGCCTGGATGGCGATCGCGTGTTCCGTGAGCAATGATGTCACGTTTACAAAACGAGTCGCTGTTCTACGTTTACTTCGCTCCAAAAATCCCGCTATGGTGGGTTTGCTGGAAGTCCTCACCACTGCTCCTCCAGCAGCGATACTGCGACTGCTCACAGGGACAGTCAGGGTGCTGCGCTTTGGGAAACCTTCGGAGAAGCACTGGAATGGGATGAGCTTTAGTACCCCATCTACAGATCCCCTCCCTAGCTACGCAAGTCTACTGCAGGCACCTGTTTGTCCCCAAAAGCCCACAAATTTTTTAGGTAATTTTTAAAAATAGAAACATCACCATTGAATCAGTGGTTGCCAGCATCCCACTTCATCCTCTGTGACGGCATCATGCTCTCCGCAGTAGCCTCTATATTTACGTCCAGCTGACGTCTGCTTCAGTGGCGTTACCCCAGAGCTGTCGGCCAATGGGAATGAGGACAGCGGCACCCTGCTGGATAAAACCATCTTGCCCCGGCCAAACACTGCTTTGCCAGGGCTCCGAGTCTCCACACAGTTCCAGAATTGGAAGTGGGGAACACTGAATATATCACTGTTACAAGATTTGTGATGATGTCACTGTGTTCAAAGGAAACAGACTTGAAGAAATTAAGAAAAAAAACGTGATGTAGCAATTTACATTGACACTGCTTACCTTTTTTCCTACTCCCATTTACCTTCTTTTAAATTCTATATCTTTGTCTCGCTCTCACTGTGTTTGTATTTTAATAGCAGGCAACATCACCTGTGACTGATGTTATATGGGTATGCCTAAGCTAAACGCCTAATGTCACAGAACTGGTTTCATTAACCATTAATCATTTTAGTGGGAATTACATGCTATTCGATATCTGAGCAATACTTCATTTTCGTTAATAAAAGGGTGATTTTGTTGGTTGCAGTACCTATACTTGACACTAGATGGCTGTGTTTTGTTTGTAGCCGTTAAGATAAAATTACTATGAGAAAATGCTTTAAATGCCTAATTATCATGAAATGCCACAAGAGGGCGACGCTGACCATATATGCAAATAAAAAATACACAGAAAATAATCAGCCATAACATTAAAACCACTGATAGGTGAAGTGAATAACATTGATTATCTAGTTACATTGGCACCCGTCAAAAGTTCTATTATAAATTAGGCAAGTAAACAGTCAGTTATTGACGTTGATGTGTCGGAAGCAGGAAAAATGGGCAATAATAAGGATCTGATTAGCTTTGACAAGGGCCAGATTGCAAAGGCTAGACAACTGGGTCAGAGCATCTCCAAAACGTGAGGCCTTGTGTCGGGTTCCCCGTATGCAGTACCTACTAAAGGTGGTCCAAGGAAGGCCAACCAGCGAACCAGTGACAGGGTGCCCAAGGCTCATTGATGCACATGGGGAGCAAAGGCTAGTCCATCTGGTCCAACCGCACAGGAGAGCTACTGTAGCACATAGTACAAATTGCTGAAAAAGTTAGTGCTGGCTGTGATAGAAAGGTGTCAGAACACACAGTGCATCGCAGCTTGCTGCGTATGGAGCTGCGTAGCCGCAGACCAGTCAGAGTGCCCATGCTAACCCCTGCACACTGCCGAAAGTGCCTACACTGGGCACATGAGCCTCAGAACTAGTCTGATGAGTCACATTTTCTGTTACATTATGTGGATGACCGGGTGCATGTGCATCGTTTAGCTAGGGAGAGATGGCACCAGGATGCACCATGGGATGAAGGCAAGCGGGCAGAGGCAGTGTGATGCTCTGGGCAATGTTCTGCTGGGAAGCCTTGGGTCCTGGCGTTCATGTGGATGTTACTTTGACATGTACCACCTACCTAAACATTGTTGAAGACCAATTATACCCTTCATGGTAACAGTAGCCCCCGATGGCAATGGTCTCTGTCAGCAGTATTATTTGCCCTGCCACAGTGCAAAAGTTGTTCAGGAACGTTTTGAGGAACATGAACATGAGTTCAAGGTGTTAGTCTTGTGCTGGACAAACAAGTCTGACCAAGGAGGCCCCACCTGACAGCTTACAGGACTTAAAGGATCTGTTGCTAATGTCTTGGTGCCAAATACCACAGGAAACCTTCTGAGGTCTTGTGGAGTCCGTGCCTCGATGGGTCAGAGCTGTTTTGGCAGCATGAAGGGGGACCTGCACAATATTAGGCAGGAGGTTTTAATGTTATGGCTAATCTGTATACACCTAATAAAAACATAAAATGTTCTACTGTGTCAGATGAGGTTCAAAAAGTGCATAGACAGTAACTCAGTCAGTGATCATGGCCCAATGGTCCATCTGTTATCTAAAATAAATTTATTTGAAGGACGTGAGATAGCCTAAATACTACCTTCAAAATACAGTCTTAAGAGTATTTTCCTTTATAAATATGTATGAGCCACTAGCACTAATACAGAAAACAAATAAGAAAGAGTACGAAAGAAGACAGTAATGTCAGAGACAATTAAGGATGTGAGTTATCCTTAGCCATCTCCAGGGAACTTCATAGAACATACAATTTAAAAATTAATTGCGCTTTTAAGAGAGTCTGCTTTGATTATATTTAGAGGGTTTTTTTTCCATTGTGTTACGCCGTCTAGTGCCAGTCTTAGCTTGAGCTGGTATTAGGTTTATTAACCCGGTTATTGGTTATCTGTTTGTACAATTAGATTAGAGTATCTAGTTTAGGTTTTCCATGTCTCAGTGGATCAGTGTTATATTCGGTTCTGAATTAGCTGATTTTAATGTGGCAGGAATTAAAATGCTCACTGTGACCTGGCAGCGTGTTATATGTACATGCGTGTGACCATCGACGGCATAATGGCCATTTAAACGTCAGTCACAGGAGAAATTGCCCCTCTTGTAGTTAAAGTAGCTTTGACATGATGTAGCAAAGCAAACGTATTTCATGTAGCATTTTGGAAGCTGTGTTAATTTTCATTGGGGCATTTAAACTGCAACGTGAATGGTTATGTGTATGCATGTTGTCACAGACCAAGGGTATCGGCTGCCGTTTACATCAATCTGTTTATCATTATTATTATTATTATTATTATTATTATTGGAATATTCTAATAATTCTACCTGCAGAGTCAGCGTTACGGCCCCTTCGCTCCCTTTTCATGGTTCTTTAGCACACAGAAAGAAGCATAAATGTTAACAGAAATGGCCGTTAGCAGCATCGCCGCTATTTTCGCGTCACCGGCTGCTCGAGCGCGAAGATGGGGACGAGCACGGGGACGGGGACGAGCACGGGGACGGGGACAGCGGCCGCGCGCTGGGCTCCCCGGTAGCCTGCGCCCGCATGAGTAGGACTGAATTTTACACCTTATAGCTTAATTTTGCTGAGAAGAAAAAAATATCTATATCTATACTACGTTTTTGAGAATGTACCATGGTATACTGTGATTTTATCTAGATATTTTACTGATGGTTATATTAGATTATCGGTTAAACATTTTTGTTCATTTATCTACACAAAGATGTATATGTACAACTAAATATATATATAAATAGGTATATATATATATATATATAAAAATATGAATTAAGTTTGGTATATTTGGAGGACGTGTTAGAGAACTAGTTTTAAACGTTTTAGCTTTGTAGCAATTATAGATAAAGAAATCGTTTTTGAATATCAATGCCTCCTATTTGACTGTGAAGACATTAGTGCCTGTGACTAAATAAGACGATGAATAAGTCTCAACTCTCTATCTCTTCATCTCTCTGTATCTACTCTCTGATTTCCTTTCAGTCTGTACCAAACTGCCGGAGTCTGTCGGTCCATCTTTAGGGGCTATATTCTAATAAGTTATTCTTTCCTTATGAACTGACCTCTCCTTTGTTATCTATGGATCAGTCTATCGGCTTCTGCTACATTTCTCATTTTTAAAGTGGACATACGCTATGACTTGTATGTTTTCTTATCTCTTTGCTCCTTTTTACCTCTCTATCTGTCCTTCTGTCCCTCACTTAGCAAAAAAATAAGAGACCAGTAGATACTGTGTTTTTGCTCCTCGATCGATCGCCCGCGGCGGCTAATTAACGATGTAATTAAAGGATATGATTGAAGCGAACTCGACGACCGCGTCACTGTAGCGGCGGTCTGGGCTGTACCGTACCGTCCCGCTCCGGGCTGCGCCGCTATAGCACTGCGTTTGTCCCGGACCCCCCCAGTCCCCACCTCTGCTCTGCAGGGGACGCTGTCCTGCCCTAGCATGGACGTGACAGGGTATGTTTTCTAAGAGGGTAACTCCTCATTGCATTGTAGCAAACTGTGCTGTATCTTGCCGTGAGATATTGTATGTTGCCCTATTGAAGGACATTTTGCTGTAGCTCTCGGACAGCAGGACGTATTACTGTACTGTAAACAGAACCACCCTACAGTTTTGATACAAATCTCCCTTTTTTGTAACCTATTATTTGGGGATGAACCCACTTTGTACCCATAGGGGGTGAAGGTGTTCAGTGGAGCCCCCTGATTTCAGAGAGGGGGCTGACTGGACGCCTCCCCCCTTGCTTTAGCTGCTGCGCCCTTCCCGTCCTTTCCGGACCTCTCCGCAAGCCCTGCAGTGTCATGCACCGTGCAATGCTGGCTGCGTCGCTGCACGCATCCTCCCCTCCGTGCATGTGCACCTGGCTTCACTATTGGCTGCACCGCGCATTGCGCCACGGCGCCCGCTGCCTGTGGGGGGCAGTGTCGCGCTCTGAGGGCTGTCTCTCTCACGATTGTACCCTTTCTTTCTAACCCTTATGCTGTTTGCTCCTTTGAACCCGACATGTGCTGATGAAGGCGTGAAATAGCTGACAGCGAATCCAATCAGATTATATCACAAGACTTTGGTCTATGAACTTTAACCTAGGAAGCAGAACATTGGCTCTCCAGCTCATATCCAGCACTCTCTCAGGCAAGTCTGTACATGCTATGACATCCTTCAGGAAGACAGGACGGCCAAAGTAAGCATCTTAGGAACCATTGCGCCAACCCCATATTTTCACGCACGAGACACATGTTAACCAAAGTGTCAAACAGCATAACAGCTATCCCAGTCATCCTGTCTTGCTAACTGTGCGTGCTGTACTGCAGAAGGGCCCGGAGACTGGAGCACGGGGTCTTGGGTCCAATTTACAGTGCTGGCACCCATGTTAATTGGATGATGGTCTTGATGTATGAACCGCCACTGTCTGGAGACCTGCGGCTCTTTGTACCGTACAGTCCAGACTGGTCCATCCCCAGATATTAGTCAGCAAATTTCTACATTGTCTCGGGTGGGGGGGTGGGGTTGGGGGGGCAGTGCTGAACTTACTTCCTGAGAATTCCTTCATAAAATCTGACTATCTTTAAATAATTCACGCCTGTTGTTTTTTCTGACCGTGCATTCCCGGCTTGAGTGTGTGTATGTCTGTGTGTGTGTTTGTTTGTGTGTGTGTGTGTGTTTGTATGTGTGTGTGTCTCTGTGTGTCTGTGTGCGTGTGTGTGTTTGTGTGTGTGTGTGTATGTGTTTGTGTACAGACGTGCACGTCCATGTCTGGGCCTCTCATCGTTCTTTTAATGTTCAGTATTCACCTTAATAAGTGTCTTTTTTGTGTTTTTGCCTGACGGTTGGACATGAGCAGCAGGGTGTCGCCTCTTGGCCACGTTCGCCCCCATCCTTGGCCTGCCTGGGCTTGGGGGGTGCCAAACGTCCAAGGGAGTCACTGGCAGAAACGGACCCATTCCTCAGCATGTTTACCTGCATATGTGGCTGCTCAGAGTGAGATAGCAGGCCTGCCTTCGGCGCTCACATACACAAACTCCACCCCTTGCCGGGCTGTGGGATTCGGGCTGTGCTGCTGCTCTGGCCTATGTCTCTGCCTCACCCAACCCCCCCTCCCCCTGAAGGCCTGCTGTCATAGGCACTGGGGAGCACGGACACAGGCCAGTCTAGGCTCCCCCTTTGAGTCTGGTTCCTCCCAAGGTTTCTTCCTTCTAGGGAGTTTTTCCTTGCCACTGTCGCCTCTGGCTTGCTCACTGGGGGCTTTGGGCAGGATAATGTAAAGCACTCTGAGACAATGTAATACTGTGAAAATGCGATATACAAAAATAAATTGAATTGAATTGTAATGGCTGAAAGCCCCATGTAGTGTGAACAGTTTATACGTCCAAATCTTTTTTCAAAGAAAACTGTCAGCGATTGGTTCTTATCAACTAATAATCCATAATCTGCATGAACACAAAATATGTCTGAGAAATACATATACTTTTAGGTATATTAATTATATCAAGCTCTTTGCCAGACTAAGTTAGTTTTGGTCGCATCCCTCCATATTTTCAGTGTCATTAATACATTTTTAGAGTAGTTTGTAATAACAGCGTGCCATGTATCTACTAACGCAAAGTCCCACCTTATAAACAGTGTCATTCTTTTGCTGTGGACATACTGTGGAAAATGGAAGAAAAGCTGTGAAAACCATGTTCTTCTGGCGGGTGGTGTTCTCTGATGGCGTCATGACCACCGTCTCTGTCTCGCGCGTGGACTGTCTGCTGTGCAAAGCCTCTGGTCCACGTGTGAACATGGAGAGGCGACGTGATGCAAAGCGGCACACGACCAAGCCGGCGACCCTCCCCTTGCATCACATGCATGTTTGCAGTCACCGAGGGCATTTTTGACAAGTGTGTCGCCTGCCATTAAATGTGGACGGTAACACCCCCAGTACACAGGCACCCACACACACACACACACACACGTGGTTGTACACGTTCACTCAGTGACACCATTTTGCTCTCTAACAATCTTGCTAATTATAATTGTTAATTAATTCTCTCACCGTGTCTTCATCAAGAGACTAATAACCTACATTTTCATTAATTAGACCTTCAGCCCTCTCTATCTCTCTCGCTCCAACCCTCCCCCGCTCTCTGGCTCGCTCGCCCTCTCTCCTACTCCTTCCCTCTCCTGCTCCATCTTTCTATCTCTGCCTCTCTCCTGCTCCATCTCTATCTCTGCCTCTCTCCTGCTCCATCTCTCTATCTCTGCCTCTCTCCTGCTCACTCTCTCTATCTCTGCCTCTCTCCTGCTCACTCTCGCTTTCCTGATCTCTGTCTTGCTCCTGCTCCCTCTCTCTCCCGCTTGCTCTCCTGCTCCCTCCCCTGCTCTGTCTCCCTTTCCTACTCTCTGTTCTTCTTCTGCTCCCTATCCTGCTCTCTGTCCCCCTCCTGTTCTCTCTCTCTCCTGCTTCCTCTCCCTCTCCTGATCTCTCTCTCTCTCCTGCTCCTTCTCCCTCTCCTGCTCCCTCTCTCCTGCACTCCTCTCCTGATCTCTATCTCGCTCCTGCTCCCTCTCCCTCTTGAGCTCCCTTTCCCTCCTGCACCCTCCCTCTCCTGATCGCTGTCTCGCTCCTGCTCTCTCTCCCTCTTGTGCTCCTTTTCTCTGCTGCTCCCTCTCTGTCCTTGTCCCTCTTCTGCTCCCTTTCTCTTCTGCTCCCTCTCCCTCTTTCTCACTCTCCTCCTCCCTCTCTTGCTCTCTGTCCCTCCTTTACTCCCGTTCTCCCTCCGCACTGCCTCTGGCAGTATCTATCAGTGCTCACGTCCCACCTAAGTGTGATTGGCAGTTCCTTGACATTGTCTCCCCCAGCATCAGTGTCAGTAGATCTCCTCTTCTCCCTGCTCCCTTGGAGCTCCTCCTGCTCCCGAAGCCATCGCCACCTGCCTCTGTTTACTCCTGCGCTGCAGTGAGCTGAGCGGCTCTCCTTGAGAGAGATTTACTAAATCTTATCTTTATTGCTGGCATCAGAGTTACTTCTTAGGGGGGACGAGGCATTTTTTTGGCTGGCTGTAATTAAAATCCACGGACGTCTTACTTCAATTCTGACATAAACAGGTTTAAAAATACCCCGACCCCTAACCCGCTAGCTGCCACTGTTCCTATAGGAGGTGTCACCCCTGCCGACACAGGTCTTCTAGTTTAAGATGTGACACCAGCTTCTGGTGACATTAAATGACAATTTTTGTCTCTGTCCCCCTTCTTTTGCCTTGCTCACCCTCTCTAGAGAGAGGCAACCCAGATTTTAAATGAATCATTGCCCATTCCTCTCTCTCTCCCTCCCTCTCTCTCTCTCCTTCCCTCTCTCTCTTTATCTGTTCCTCTCTTCTCTTGGTAAAAACTGAATCAATCTTGGAAAGAGAATATCACTTTTTCTCTCTCTCTCCTCCCATCATTTGTTGTCAGTAACGGGAAATAACGCTGAACTAATTCGAATCGCCGTTCACTCTTGGAAAGCGACGGTCTGATACTTTTCCTTCTACTTGTTGGCAAGTTTTTTCCTTTTTTCTTTTCATCTGTCTTTATAAATTAGCAACAGGGACAGGAAGCAAACTGACATTTAAAGGGAGAAAGACAGAGAGAGAGAGAGAGGATTACAGGGAGAGGATCACTTTGGTCTTTGATCACGTTGTCAGCGCGCAGCTGTACATCCAGGTACTGTTTTTAGCACAGTATCATCGTCTGTCTGCAGGGAAACTTTTATTTGTCATTTTCATTTAAATTTTTATGGCTTTAAACAGGTGAAGCTTTTTTGTCATACCGTGTGTTTGCATGTATCTCCTCTGCGCTCTGCTTTGTTACGTCTTGTGCATTTCGGTCGTATTCTTACATTCAGTTGTTCGTTTTTAGTTATATTTTTGTCTTTCTACCAAACAGATTTTTTTTTTACAAAGTCTGATTTGCTTTTACTAGTTTAAACGTAATAATTGCATGATCTTATACATCGAATTAAATTAGCAGGATAAGGTAACGTTAAGTGTGATGGGGACGTCGGAGAGGAAGAGCAGAAGGAAGGGTTAGGAGAATTAGGCAAAGCGACTCTGGGGGGGCAGTGTGAAATAGGTTAGGAGTTGATCTAGTCATTTTGTGTCAAGGGCCCTCGTGGGGCCACGTTAACCTCTTTACCTCCGCCTGCTTCTCCCTCCATTCTCCTCCCCTTTCTGCTTCCTCTCCCGTTTCCTGCAGCCGACATGTCCACCCCCGTCTCCCCCTCCCCGTCCCTGTCCCCCCTGGCTCTGGCGTCTCCCGCGCCCTCGCCCTCCCCGCTCCCATCCCCGCTCTCCCCGCCGCCCCGGTTGCCCGTGTTCCAGAGGAAGGGCGCCCTGAAGCACAAGCGGATCGTGGAGGTGAAGGAGCACCAGTTTACGGCCCGCTTCTTCAAGCAGCCCACCTTCTGCAGCCACTGCACCGACTTCATATGGTACCCACCCCCCTCGCCCCGAACCACAGGCCCAAATCATGAAAGTAACACCTCATACTCAAAATACAGCTTCTGATTATCCCAGACTGTTAGCTTTGCTTGATCACATCCTCATTATGCACCATGATTTGCTTCTTCTCTTTCTTCTTGGGGGGGATGCATTTGGTCTGCCCCCCCCCTCCCGACTCCTGGTTTTATGAACTGCTATTTTTCGTACATCGCTGCCATATTCTCTGCTGTCTGCGTACCTGTGTAAATGCCAAGCCAGCTGAGGGAGATGGCTCAGTGATTAATGATGAATTACATCCCTTATATTGCTTTTTGTCGCTTGCATAATTGGATACTTTGCTTAAGTGGGAGTTTTATTTTAATTCTCCATTTAAATGTTTCTGTATTAAACTGTCCTGCCTTTTTCTCCGGATCAGTTCTGTCGTAATGTTGTGCCTGGTGCGGAGACAGTGCTCTGATTATCCGAAACGCTGCTATCAGCTGGCACTATTTAACGTCATAGCTCTCGGTTATGGGAGCATATGTTTGGTGTCTCCAGCAGGGAGAAATTTATCGCGGAAAAGTGGGTGCGGGACGACGCTATTATTCATGCAGCGTCTCGCATGTGTCTCAACAGCGACCTCTAGTGTGAATATTGGTAAATAACAAGCGCTAAAGAACTGTTGCATGTTCATAAAAGCGCATCGGCGTCTTTGTACAGCAAAGGCTGCAGCATGAGTAGAAAATAACGGAGAGCTGTCTTTTCCTGTTGTTTTTTGTATTCCTTTGAGTGAGAATCCTTTCCAGACATAACACAAGGTATCTGCGTTTTCTCACAGGGGCATTGGAAAGCAGGGCTTTCAATGTCAAGGTACTTCTCAGCACTTCTGTTATTTATATTATATAGCTATGAAAAAGTAAGCAATTATTCCATGAAAGTGATACTGCTCACATTTTTAAAATGATTCTCGCAACCTTGTTTGTTCTTGGTAATGGTCAGAATGAGTTCACACTGCTGTCAACAAACACCAAATAATAATAATAATAGTAATTATTTTTCTTACATTTATGAGAAAATGTGCTAATAATCAAATAATATTGTTGTGTGCCAAACCTGTGCTCTTTCTGCTGCCTATTTGATTGCAAAGGGACAGAAATGAGGTTAATAATGAAGCAATTAATCAATTATTACTGGCTGCCCCCCCCCCCATGTGCCCCTTGTGTCTTCCCATCAGTGTGTGGTTTTGTGGTTCACAAGCGATGTCACGAGTTCGTGACCTTCACCTGTCCCGGATCGATGACGGGCCCCAAAGCTGAGGTACGGGCTTCTCTCCCTTTCTCTCTCTCTCCATCTCTCCCTTTCTCTCTCTCTCTCTTTCTCTCTCTGTCTCTCCCTCTCCTTGTTAGGCTAGAAAAGCCCAGCTGTTTACCTCGTATATAACAATTAGCTGGCAGGACAGCAATACATGTTTCTGATGATGGAGCAGGGAGGGGAAGCGGGATTGCGCTCATACCCTCTCAGGCTTTCCAGAGATATATTTATACATATATATTACTTTTCATGTGTACATATATATTTTTTCTCCTCATGCTAAATAAACTGGAACAGAAAGGAGGTCAAGGAGAAAGTGGGAGGCGTAGTGACAGCAACAGAACGAGACTGACTGTGAGGCCTAGTTGATTGGAGACTGATGGTGTGCGGGGGGGCTGGGAGAGGAGCGCTTTGGCTCGGAATTAAACAGACTGGCAGCAGAGGAAGCAGATTTGGCAGCAGATACAGTACGGGCTGGGGGGGGGGGTATCCACATAGTGTAGCCCCCTGGGCAAGAATCAGGGGAAACAGAAAGGGCTGTAGATTAAAAAATAGACTGGACCTGATCAATGCTTTTAGGCCGACTCATTTCAGCATGCGTGTGGGGCAGGTCATTTCTATAGCAGGCTTCAAATTGCAGCCCCATCGATGGTGAGATTAGCGTGGACAGACTGACACGTCTCCATCCACTGTAAACAGACCTGTGAAAGTTATACATAGAGAGGCACAGACAGCCTCTTCCGTTACCTTGAGACGCGTGTATTTATAGAGAGCAGGACAGTATCAGTGGGAGCCTGATAATTATGACTGTGTTAATCGCCGCCTTGGCTGCCAGTCCCTCACCTTGGAATCATGCTCAGTCACGTTCGGTGATGTCGCCTTCTTGCTGTGGAACTCGCCAAGCTTCTCATGGCTTCTGCTTGCTCTAGATGCTTCCATTTATTTAATCCCCTCTTTCTCACACTCCCATTCATCTGTTTATATTACCGTTAC
Source organism: Mormyrus iriodes (assembly GCA_011763525.2). Lineage (NCBI taxonomy): Eukaryota > Metazoa > Chordata > Actinopteri > Osteoglossiformes > Mormyridae > Mormyrus > Mormyrus iriodes. Next base: position 2,108,376 of record JAAGVU020000129.1, read on the forward strand.
CTCTCATTTCCTTCTTTCCTCCTTCCCATACTGCTGACGCTCTCTCTCTCTCTCTCTCATCGCTTTCATTTCCCCAGCTTTAAATGCCCCATGTGAATAGTTCCTGTCCTTTCCTTTCTCTTCCCATCCTTTCCTCTCCTCTCCTTTGGTTTCCTTCCCTTTCTCTTCCCATCTTTTCCGTTCCTTTCTCTTCCCATCTTTTCCTTTCCTTTCTCTTCCCACCCTTTCCTCTCCTCTCCTTTGGTTTCCTTTCCTTTGTATTCCCATCTTTTCCCATCCTTTCCATTCCTTTCCTTTCGCTTCTCATCCTTTCCTTTCTCTTCCCATCCTTTCCTTTTTCTTCCCACGCTTTCTTCTCTTTTCCTTTCTCTTCCCATCCTTTCCTTTCCTTTCCTTTCCAGTCCTTTCTTTTTGCTTCCCTTCCTGTCCTTTCCTTTCTCTTCCCATCTTTCCTTTCTTTTCCTTTCCTTTGCTTTCCTTTCCTTTATCTTCCCATATTTTCCCATCCTTTCCTTTCCATTCCTTTCCTTTCGCACCCCATCCTTTCCTTTTTCTTCCCACCCTTTCCTCTCTTTTCCTTTCTCTTCCCAACTTTCCTTTCCTTTCCGTTCCTTTCCTTTCACTTCCCATCCTTTCCTTTCTCTTCCCACCCTTTCCTCTCCTTACCTTTTTATTCCCACCCTTTCCTCTCTTTTCCTTTCCTTTCCAGTCCTTTCTCTTCCCATCCTTTCAATTCTCTTCACATCTTTCCTTTCCTTTCCTTTCCTTTGGTTTCCTTTCCTTTCTCTTCCCATCTTTCCTTTCCTTTCCTTTCTCTTCCCATCTTTCTTTTGGTTTCCTTTCCTTTCTCTTCCCAACCTTTCATTTCCTTTCTTTTCTCTTACCATCCTTTCCTTTCCTTTCCATGCCCCCTTACCCCCTATATTACCCTGACACCTGCACTTTCTCCAGTCCCCGAGGCCTTTTCCTCTTTCTATCTCTCAATCCTTACTTTCAATGTTTTTGCCGATACTTCTCTTAATTTTTGTTCATGCAGCTTTCCCTCCCCATGACTTGCTTTCCATCCCTCCCCTGCACCCCTTCCCCCCATCAGGACCTGAAGACTAAACACAAGTTCAGGATACACTCGTACGCCAGCCCCACCTTCTGCGACCACTGTGGCTCGCTGCTCTACGGCCTCATACACCAAGGCATGAGATGCGCCAGTGAGTACAGCTTGAGTAGCATTGGCATGAGGCTGCAGCAAAACCAGGGGGCCCAAGATAAATCTAAAACCATTGTCATAACCTGGGAGGAGCCTGAGTGGGGGCCCATCATGTCAGGTTTAGCTATTATTCACGCTTCAATACTTTATTACACTAAAAACCTGCATAATGCTTCCCCTCATCCTCTTCTGTCTCGCGCCTGTGTTTGCGTGTGCGGCCGCACTCTCGCCGACAGGCTGTGAGATGAACGTACACAAGCGCTGTGAGGCCAGTGTGCCCAGCCTGTGTGGCCAGGACCACACGGAGAAGCGAGGTAGGATCCACCTCAGCATCCGCGGCGAGAGGGAGGAGATACATGTCACTGGTGAGCACAGCTGCCTGGGAAACTGTAAAAACACCAGTACATGTGGCTGTTCTTTTACATTCGGGGGGGGTACCGGTTCCTTTTGGCCCTGCTAGCTGCCATTGTAATTACCACTGATGATGTATGATGTCATACAAATCTGGGGAAACATCTGCTGTGCTTTAGTCATATTGCTCCCCCCCAATCAGGGCACTGACTGGCCATTAGGCTAGGGACTCTTCCACTGTTCTGGCAAATTCTGGTCTGCAGTAGACTGTAACAAGGGGCAGCAGGCACGCGGCGATGGGGACATTTAGCTCGTCTGGGAGATGTTGTCTGCGGAATTCACAGTTTCGCGCTGTCCCCTGCAGTCCGGGAGGCTCGCAACCTGATCCCCATGGACCCCAATGGACTGTCGGACCCCTACGTCAAGCTGAAGCTGATTCCTGACCCCAAGAGCCAGAGCAAGCAGAAAACACGCACCATTCGGTCCACCCTCAACCCCGTGTGGAACGAGAGCTTTGTCTTGTGAGCAATGAGGACCTTGGCATGTTTGGGAGTGTGTGTGTGTGTGTGTGTGTGTGTGTGTTGTCCCCACAATGTGAATCTGTTATTTTGACATTGTCGGGAACATTACTTCAGTCCCCATAAAGGGAAACTCATTTTTATAAAAATCTGTGACTGTAATCAAAAAACTAAAAATGCCCAAAGTCTTGTATTTTGCTTGGTTACTTATGTTTAAGGTTAGGGCTGGGTGGGGGTTATAGTGATCATAGTTGGTTTTGCCCATAGAAATGAATGGACAGTCCCCACAAAGAATACATATGTGTGTGTGTGTGTGTGTGTGTGTGTGTGTGTGTGTCTGTGTGTGTATCATAAGAAATAGGGATGCATGTGCAAATGATGCAGACTTACTTTCAATAATTGCATCCTAATTACAAAGGTAGGTTTTCAGTGCTTGTGACCTGGGAACACTCTTCCTGTACCTGTGTGTGTGTGTGCATGCTGCCTTTGTCTTGATGTGTTTCTTTGTTGTGGATTTTGTGTTTTTGTTGTGCGCTTTCGTCTGTCCCTCTATCTATGTGTCCGTGTTTGTGCGTGAGCCCTTCCTGCGGTCCAGCTCGGTGCGGGGGCGCCAGTGGGACCGGCGCCTTTCCGTGGAGGTGTGGGACTGGGACCGCACTTCCCGCAACGACTTCATGGGGGCGCTGTCGTTCGGGGTCAGTGAGATCTTCCGGCGTGCCGTCAGCGGCTGGTACAAGCTGCTCAACCAGGAGGAGGGAGAATATTACAACATCCCCGTCCCTGACCCTGACCTGCAGGTAAACTGACACGCCAGCATGTGCACTTTGACCATGACAGCTGTGCTGTGTGGTATTATGGGTAATCGTTTATGCTAGCCAAAATGCTAAATGTAAGGATGTGTAGATGAAGGTTGTGCAGGTAGAGTTCAATGCCTCCATAAAAGAACATTGGACGTGTCCATCCACAGTAGGGTTACATTTTTAATTACTTAGCAGCGCCACTAGAGGGCAGATGTGTTCCAGTGATCTCAACCAGAGTACTATGTATTCTTTGTGGTTCCTCCTCGACATGGCTAAACATTGTTATAGCCACCATATATTCATTAATAATATAATTAGGCTGATCCTTCCTTTGTATTTTGATCTGTGTTCTTGGTTGCTTTCCCTTATAAACACTCTAAGACTCTATTTACCATCAATAACTCTTCAGGAACCTGTTCCTGCTCCAGTGCCCCCACTGCCCACACCCCCGGCACTCCTGCCGACCCCGCTGACCCCCCCCACCCCTTCCTGCCCGCCCATCCCCTCTAAGGGGAAGGGTCGCGGTGGTCTCCAGGACTTCAGCTTCCTGATGGTGCTTGGCAAAGGCAGCTTTGGGAAGGTACGCTCCTGCTTCTCACCTCCGGATCTGTGACCGCTACACAGGCAGCAAGTCGCCGACGTTGAGTACAGTCTTGTAAAAATCTGTCCACTCCACCTTCTTCATTGAACTTAACATCACGTCTCAACATTAGCAACATTTGTGGATGAAAATTTCTGACGTTCTTAGAAACGCCACCTATCATATAGGAGTCACCTCCAGCTTTCTCATTTTTCTTGTCTTTGACTCTCTGACCCCCACATTTCATGTCTCTATCCCCTCTCCCTGTTCACCCCCCCCCCCTTCATGACCCCCCACCCACTAACCTCAGGTGCTGCTAGCTGAAGAAAGGGGCAGTGACAGGCTGTTTGCGGTGAAGGTACTGAAAAAGGACGTGCTCTTCCAGGATGAGGATACCGAGAGTGCCCTGGTGGAGCGGCGTGTGCTGGGGCTCACTGGGCGACCTCACTTCCTCACGTCTCTGTACTGTGCCTTCCAGACTGAGGTGTGTCCACATACCAACTGAACTCTGACACGTAGAGCTCGGTTTGATGAGGGATAACTTATATATATACATATATATATATACACACACACACATATAAAGAGGTATAGATGGGTACAATCTGTGTTCAGGTGCATTACAAGAGGTATGAATCAACGAATTCAACTTGGTTAAACCAGTGCCATCCAGAAACCGACTAGATGACCACCATGAACAGAGTGGTGACAGCTGGAGAGACAGTGGAAATCTTACAGAAACAGTAACTGGAGAAGCGAGGGTTGGCACCTTGACCTACAGTGTAGGAGAGAAAGAATCCAAAGTCTATACAGAGATACCCCCAGGGGTGCCTAAGAAGGGGGAGGACAAGCTTTCCAGCTGGACAGGTACACAGGTAATGACTCAAAACAACTGTAACCATGAGTGTGAGAATACTTATATGGTAAAGTCTGCAAAAATCTGTATAGCCTGAGGATCTACCAGGCCAAGACGAAATGCTTAAAGAGGACAGTAGGCACAATGCAAAGGAACAGAACCTCAAGAGACACAGAGCAGCCAGAACCCATGTCACCCCACGGTCTCTGGAACTTCCAGTGACCACTACCCCAACCCCAAGGTGCAGAGGAAGAAGATTAACAGGTCAAGTGGCCTCCAGCTAAGAAGGAAAGAGACTGGCTCCAGTTTGACCAGGAAGGGACACTTAAAGCCAGTGCCAGGGCTGATGCAAATAAGCAGCTCCAAAGAAGCATGACAAAAATTGGTATCAAAAGGTTTGCAAGAGGAGGCGCATGTGTCCAGAGCTGCTGGCAGGCTGTCAAAAGGAAAAGATCAGGCACCTTAAGCAGGAGCTGACACTCCTACAGTGGAAGGAGAGGGAGGTGGACAAAACCCGATTAGTGCAACCTTTTGAGGAAGAAGCTCATCAGCCTACAAAAGGCAGAATGGTAAGGGAGGAGAAGGCGGGAGGCCCTGGAGGTATTTCATCTTTCATGAAAACCATTTCGAGATTCACCAAGCAATAATTACTGGGACAGCAGCTACCATACCTGTTCCACAAAAGAAACTGACTAATACCTCACAACACTCTCAGTGACAGTGACCTGGGCAACTGTTGGCCCTTGATAACACCACGAACTCTCAACTTTGAAACCTCCCAGGTAGAAGTCTGGGAGGCAGTCAGATCTGCTAGACTACGCCCCTAGTCGTAGACGAGTGCCCTACAAGGTATACAAAAGAGAGCCCTAAATTCTTGCACTGATTATGGAAGATCCTCAAGGTGATCTGGAGGAAAACTGGGGTAGCTCTGTAGTGGATATTTACAGAGGAAGACTGGATACAGGAAGAAAATTCAAGGAATATCAAGCTAAACTGCATAATATCACTTCTGTGTTGAAGGCAAGATATTTTTCTGTATTGTTGAAAATTAAATGAAAATGCAACGTTGAAAATGTTGAAAAAGCCAGACAGAGGAGCTCCTGAGGACACCTCAACACTGACACCTCAGAGCAGGATCACTGACACCTCAGAGCAGGATCATTGACACCTCAGAGCAGGATCACTGACACCTCAGAGCAGGATCACTGACACCTCAGAGCAGGATCACTGACACCTCAGAGCAGGATCATTGACACCTCAGAGCAGGATCCTAAGAGCGCCAGGATACATCCAGCACACAGGGATCATCACCACAGGGATCATCACCACGTTGAGCAGAGAGATGTGAGAAGGCAGAACAGGTCTGGCAGTTTCGCCGCTGGACTTTGTCAAGACCAATGGCTCTATACTCCATAAACTGGTGAAAATAACATTGAACTGGCACCATGTCGAGGCAAGACCAGGAATCTCATTCATTATTACAGCTGCTTTACTCGGTCCAGAAATCACATCAACGTGACCTCAGCTGGAGGAGGGGATCACTACTGGCTGTGGCATTCATTTGAGTGACCCTATTTGCCTTTCCTAGTGAAAGTGTTAGCAGATGTGGAGGTCAGAGGCCTGCTGACTAAGTGTGGTCTCCAACAGTGCCTCATCAGTGCATTTACAGATGATCTGACTGTGAAAACTGCCCAGCAAAGAAGGCCAGTGAGAGCAAGTAGTACTTCCCAGCCAAGAAAGCCAGTGAGAGCAAGCAGCACTGCCCAGCGAAGAAGGCCAGTGAGAGCAAGCAGCACTGCCCAGCGAAGAAGGCCAGTGAGAGCAAGCAGCACTGCCCGGCAAAGAAGGCCAGTGAGAGCAAGCAGCACTGCCCAGCCAAGAAGGCCAGTGAGAGCAAGCAGCACTGCACAGCGAAGAAGGCCAGTGAGACCAAGCAGCACTGCCGAGCAAAGAAGGCCAGTGAGAGCAAGCAGCACTGCCCGGCAAAGAAGGCTATTTCTTTTGTCAAGGCAGGGGAGGAGCCACAGGTGCAGTGAAAAGTAACAGTTAGGCTCCTTACCTCTGCAGGTGGCTGACAGCCGAAGGTGGACACAAGCTGGGGTCTGATCAACCCTGTGCACGAATGTTTGATGGCTCAAAGATCCAGAACACCCTATGACCCAGATACAGTCACTGATGAAGTGCTCAAATGCATCTCAAGATGTACAAATCAATCAGGATCAGTTCAATATGCCAAGCATATCAACAGAAATGTACATGGAAATGTTCCTGCTGCTGATGTTATGCATGGAAATGTCTGTGTAAGAAGGAGCACATGAACATGATGATTAGGGCCAAATGCATAAACAAGCAAGCAAATCAACAGAATGTGAAGCTGAGAGTGAATAAAGGCAGTTGCCCTGCAGGAACTGTACAGGTGTTCAGATAACTGCAGGAAGTTACATGTCGTTTGGTGGGAGGCATCTAAGGTACAAGATGCAGATTTGAAGACTGACTCAATGCTGAACATGTTGGAGCAGCATGCACAAGCTGTGCAGCGCCGCGCAGAGACAGAAGACACGGCACAGAAGCTAACACAGCATCACGGCGCATTTCATGGAGCTCGCCAAATACACAGGCTGAGTCACACACCTGCGGGTCACCACTCCCCATGGTCAGGCATTTCCCCAGGGCTCCGGTCGGTGCCAGCTCCGCCGGACGGTGCCTGTGTCCCAAAGGAAGGCCACGTGAACGACAATATGCTGTTAAGGAGTGTCATCGGCTAATTTGAGCATCATGTTCTCATATTGGATTTTTATCTCGCACAGTGTACAGGAAATGCAGCGTGTCAAGTGGTCTAACAGAGCGGGCCGTGTTGTATTTCTCTGAGAGTTTTCACAGCTTTACTGCACCTCTTACTTTTCAGGAGCACCAATTAGGCAGCAGATTGTTTCGGTACTGAAGTAAGACATGAAAGCTGTCCCTCCCTCCCTGGTGGGCTGACAACGGGATGTGCAGATTCCGTCTATAAATACCCACTCGCTTTTGGTCAAAATCTGTCGAAAAAAAGTGTTTTTCTTAATTATATTGTCCTCGCTGACCCAGATGTGTATTTTAATTAATTCATTAATTAGCTTTATTTCATAACAAGATCATTAGCAGTTCTGGAGGGGTAACGTGGGGACTGTTATTTAATGGGATGGGCTTGGCATTCACGTCTGACAGGAGGGGATTGCGTAATGCATATCTGCAAAAGTGTACCAGGGCGTACAGCTCACGTCACAGGTGCTTCACTCGTTTGCGTTCGTATTGCTGCACCCTGTGTGCCGATACCCAAGGAGGAAATGAGAGTTCTATGGCATTTGACGGTTCACTCTACCAAGAAGATTTCACTTCACTTGAGGTAATTAGAGAAGGCCTTCACTTCACTGCTGCTAATTGGACGTGTTATATCATCAAGGGCTCCAATGGCTTGACTTCTCTTTAAAGCCTTAAGCCTTAACGCTGTGCATTTGCAGGTTTGGATAAGCGTGTCTATAGTCATATACGGCAAATGAGGAGATTTCAGATTTTAAGTTCGTTAATAGCGATTGTGAAACTGGTGAAACTGGCTTGCATTTAATCAGGACTAAACGCATCCGAATGCTGGCTTGTCCTAAGAACACCAGCTTTGAGCTACTCTGTCAGTGGTTCCAATCAGCACTTCCAGTGTCTTTTTGTAATGTTCTAATTGGGAGGCTGTCGCCCCTATGACCAGGTGGGGTCCCGAGGGCTGGCTGTGAGCCACAGTGCTCTCCAAGCCAAAGATTACGCATTGCTCTTTGGACCAAATGTCCCAGTAACTCCTGCCAACTCAGTCCTTCTGTTAAACTGACTACTCATGACCCTGTGATACCATTATAATACTTCAGTGTGTGACAATATTACTCTTTGGTGGGAAATCCTCTTACTTAGTGGATCCCCCGAGAACCCGTGATACATTAGCTTATTGATCAGGGAGACAGGAACAGTTGTACCTTGGATGTGGAATGCAGCTTTTGCTGGAGATATTGTGCGTGTGAGATATGCTGGTGCTGTCCATGCTGCAGGACCGCCTGTACTACGTGATGGAGTATGTGAACGGGGGTGACCTGATGTTCCACATCCAGATCGTGGGGAAATTCAAAGAGCCACACGCTGCGTGAGTAAAGGTTGCAAACTCTAGCTAGGTTGTAAGGAGCTCCCCCCACCCACTCCAGGCTGTTTGTGAATGCCCCTCTGTTCGAACACATGATTAATTAAATATGCAAAAATTATTCTGGCAATGCGTTGTCATGGTAACCTTATGTTCTCCAGGTTTTATGCTGCAGAGATAGCTGTCGGTCTCTTCTTTCTTCATAATAAAGGAATCATATACAGGTAATTATCCAAAGTATGCAATCCATGTTTTAGCACGAGACAGTCCCTTTTCTTCTGTGTGATTTTGATCCAGTACTCTCTGTTAGTGAGGGACATCCAGTACTCTCTGTTAGCGAGGGAAATCCAGTGCTCTCTGTTAGTGAGGGACATCCAATGCTCCCTGCTAGTGAGGGACATCCAGTACTCTCTGTTAGCAAGGGACATCCAGTGCTCTCTATTAGTGAGACACATCCAGTGCCCTGTGTTAGTGAGACACCAGGGGCAGACTTACCATAAGGCATGGGTAGGCAGCTGCCTGGCTCCACCAACAACTAGGGGCCCTATGAAGATTAAATTTCCAGAAGTTACATTTAAGGATATAACATAATATGATAATTTAAATGATAGCATAAAATGTAAGTTAATTGCATTTTTAGCGACAGTTTTCAGGATAGACAAAGTTGCCCCCATCCTGGCTGTAATGGACCCAGCTTTCTCTTAAACACCGGAGTTTACTGGCTGTTCACTGCCGAGCAAACCGGCACCAAGAAACAAGAAGAAAACGGCACAAAGATACAAAACTAACATAACATCTCCCATGTCCGATACTGTCCCGCTGGAGTGGTAGACAGATTGTGAACAGACATGGAGAGGTCACAGTCAAACTTTCAATTCGATTCAATTCAATTCAGTTAAACGATCGTATAGAAAAATTCAAGACTAACCTTAGCAAAGGAGGGAACAGATAAACTTCCTGCAGTGTGATACCCCCCCCCCCCCATCAGCGAATTCCACCCCCACCCTGATCGGTAAGTGTTACTGCTGGCATCCCGCACTTTGATTAGAATATTATTGATGTTTCATAGTTTATTTCCCTCTCGTTTCTCTATCTGCTCCAAAAATATCTCCAATGGCCACTTAGGGCCCCTGGAGTAGTTAGTCCGTCCCTGTGAGACACAGCCAGTACTTTCTGTTAGTGAGACACATCCAGTACTTTCTGCTAGTGAGGCACATCCAGTACTTTCTGTTAGTGAGGCACATCCAGTACTCTCTGCTAGTGAGACACACCCAGTACTTTCTGTTAGT
>JAAGVU020000129.1:2139978-2152664 GCA_011763525.2 Mormyrus iriodes
AGGTCGCCCTCCCTGAGGTCACTCCCGTCTTCCTATGTAGTTTGCTTACGAGGTCGCCCTCCCTGAGGTCACTCCCGTCTTCCTCTGCAGTTTGCTTATTAGGTCGCCCTCCCTGAGGTCACTCCCGTCTTCCTATGTAGTTTGCTTACGAGGTCGCCCTCCCTGAGGTCACTCCCGTCTTCCTCTGCAGTTTGCTTACGAGGTCTCCCTGCCTGAGGTCACTCCCGTCTTCCTCTGCAGTTTGCTTACGAGGTCGCCCTCCCTAAGGTCACTCTCATCTCCCCGCAGGGCTCAGTCTGGTGGTGGGGCTGGTCCTCTACATCTCCTGTATTAACGACGAGGTGATGAACCGGCCCCGGGAGCCAGAGCAGTTCTTCCACTACCACTATGGCTGGTCCTTCGCCTTCGCCGCCAGCTCCTTCCTGCTGAAAGAGGTCAGATGGCCGTGCCGGACACATCATGCCCTACCCCCGGGAGCCGCCTTAAAGCCTGACTGGCATGCACTGTTATCCTGAACTGGCCTGATATAACCTTTGATTTATCACGAATTTTACTCATAAAATGTGCTTTGGAGATGATGGCAGCACATAGGGAATTGCACTAAATAACTCATATTTCAATTAAAATAACAAATGAATTTAAGAGCAATACACCTTCCTGCTCATGGAAATAACACACCCTGGAGATCTTGGACCTCCGTACAAGATTAATATTACTTGAAATAGAAACCCCCCCCCCCCAACACAAATGCATGCGCAAACACCCTTCCTCTCCGTCAGCATTATTATGGTAATGTACTGCAGTGCCCCACAGAGCTGGCCAGCACTTCACTGACACGGTGCTCTCTCCTGACCCTGCAGGGGGCAGGCGTGATGTCGGTCTACCTCTTCATGAAGCGCTACGCAGAGGAGGAGATGTGCCGGCCGCACCCAGCACTGTATCGCCCGCGACTGTCCGAGTGCAGCGACTACAGCGGACAGTTCCTGCACCCTGAGTCGTGGCCCCCCACGCAGAGGGGGCGCAGCGCTTCCGAAGTCTCCAGTGATATCTCCATCCAGCTCAATCAAACGACCCCCCCCGCACCCCCACCCAAGAACAAAGCCCAGCAGAGTACAGCCGCCTCCACAGGCCCCCCCTCTGTCGGCTACCCGCTGCCGCCCGCCTACTCGTCCCATTCTCATACCCTGCACTCCACCCACACCACCACCTCCATCCCCGTCAGCTCCACCCAGACCCTGCCCCTGGCTATGCCGCCCTCCTCGGGGCCCCCGCCCCGGTACCCCACACACCTGCGGATGGGGGCTTCTCCCTGTTAGGGCAGGGTACTGATTGGGCTACGAAATGGGGGCAGTGCAATACATTAACTCCACTGAGGGGGGGTGGGGGGCAGCTTTACAGGCGAGAGTCTGGGAGAAGATAAGGGGGGGCTTCTGCATTTAGGAATACATTTGCAGAGATTTTCTGCAGTAAGAGATGAAAAGTGAAGGTGGAGAGAATGGCATGGGAATCACTCTGAAGAACACACAGACACACAGATACACACACACACACACACACACACACACACACACACACACATGCACACACACACACAGACACAGACATACACACACACACACACAGACACATGCACACACACACACACAGACACAGACACACGGGGACACACAGACACACACAGACAGACACAGACACACACACAGACGGACATATGCACACACACACAGACACACACACACAGGCAGGAACGAAAAATATGCATATAAATCTGTACATACAGCATTTGAACTGACTGTAGATGCAGTTTTTTATTGCATAATTTAACTTTATTGATTTTCAGATGTATATTTAATTTTTTTTCATTTTTGTTTAATGAAAATATCATATATATTTTTTCCATTATAACATTATGAGATACAGGACCTTCACTGTCCCTCCACCTGGCAAACACCATTTCAGTGTAACACAGTAGCGTTTATGTTCCATGACGGCCAGTCCTTTAACAACGCTTTTCTTATCGGCAATTGTGTGGCACTTCACTACAGTGCCCCTGCACTTCAGAACACAGTGAGAAATGACATGCAAAACCACGAGGGAATACACAGAAACTCAAGATAATGCTAAAAATGCAGGAAACACAAAATGATTAAAGAAAATTATTTTTTTTATTAGTGTTTTCACATTTTCTCCTTGTTTTGTATTTTATTTCATTATTCCTTTTTTTCTTCGCCTTTTCATAAATATTTTCGCTCTTATTATTTCCGTGCTTCATTAACTGGTTCTGTTTCGCACTTCTGGGCCACCATACTGAGTGTCAAATGTCATTTTTATAGAAATGAAAGGCAGCACTGTGTCACATTCACATTCATTCACCTGCTCAGACATTAATCTATAATCCTCCTTATCTCTTGTCATGACATCCACGCTGATGACGACAGCATTCCAAGATCCATACCTGCTTACTTAATTTACCGAAAGGGAGATATCGTGGGAATGTAAAGTGGAAGTCAGAAACATTCATTTTACATTGTAATTATCGTACTAGTTTATATATCCTTATAAACCAATGAATAAATTTACTGTTCATAGTGAGGATCTGTCTACAAGGATGATAATGTACATATTAAATAAATCTTAACATACTGTATACTTCACAGAATGCGATGAAAATGAAAACAAATCATCTAAGTGCCCTGAGATGAACAGAAACATTCCATGGCCTCCCTCAGATGTGTGTGTGTGTGTGCCGTGCCCTCAGGCACTAATGAAGGACGTGCAGTGTTTGAAAATCAGATGATGTCAGCAGAGAACATCGAGCCCAATCTGTCTAAAGTATCTCAAGGTCATTTCCAATCCAGCACAGAGCAGGCGGCCTGACTCAGTGTTACAGTTGCACTGCATTTGGCTTCATTGGAACATGGCTCCACTATCTCACTGCTATTTTTTCTCTCCAGATTGTTCTTTTTAACACCACAGTTTTTCAAGTTAGGGTTCGGGCAACCTTACAAGTCACTCCAAGTTGTTTTAATTTATACTGTGTTATTGCATATCTGACCCCTGATTACTGATGGTTTAAGACAAGCTGTCCAATTTCATTGGGAAATGACAGTTTCATGGACCCAGAAGCACTCTGTGCCAAGCCCGGCGAGGTCACTACAAGGAACATTCTTTTCCCTTTCATTCGTCTGTTGAATCGATGTGCACATTTATAGGATAGGTATAGCTCTACTGTCCTCTGGTGGAGGCAGTGGGACATTGACTGCGTTCATTTACTGTCCCCGGCATGTAGCCATGTACCAGGGCCTGGATAGCATAGATATGCGAAAATAACAAATATGCATCGTACCAGTAGTATAACTTGTATATTTAACCAGAGAAAAGGATTTCCATGGAGGTACAGGCCTACAGGCTGTGTGCGTGATACACAATCCTTCTCAGGCTGTCCCGTGCCTTCCTGATTTACATCAAGATACCATTTCGTCTCGAAAGATTCACTGTTATGATGGGCGTCACTCAAATAAAATAAAACACACTGCAGCTTTCTGCTTTAATGCACTCAGATATCAAGCAGTTTATAGACGCATATACTTATATATTACAGAGACATTGCATTTCTTTAGTGATCATTAAGAAACTGTAATGTTAGATATACACGGATGCGTGTTAGAGTGTTACTGTAAAACCAGAATTGTTTGCTACTGCAAGAGAACGTAGAGTAGATTTATTATGGCAATATGGTTACAATATGGCAGAGAAGCAGAAGAGAGGGAATGTGTGAATCTCGATTTTAACTACTTTAAGTGTAGAAAGATTTCCGCGTTGCGTTAGGGGCTGCTTCTGCACTGTGATTTTACCGGAGTAACACCGTACTTTGTGTGCAGAGGCGCTCCTTCGCCTGCTGTCGGTAACCTGTCACACGCCCTCACTCTTATTTTAGTCGTTGTGCTCTTGTTTCCTTTCGAAGCATTTTTATGTAACACTTTTAAATTTTCACCATCCACTTCGGTCTCCCAGCCAAATACTCAGCTCGTCTTTCACGCCGCAAACTTTGCTCTCGGCCGTTCTTTACACGCGCATGCGCGCAGCGCCTCTTTGCCTGGCGGCTCACAGCAGAGCGGCGCGGTGCCGCTTTTGACACCCGCATTTTAAATAGTTACCGTCTATTATTTGGCCTTTCTTGTAATCACTAGGACAAGCAGAAAGATCATTAATACTTGCAAATGCGGTGATTCCTAATTTTATTATGGTTATTAGTGATATGGAAGTTATATGTGACGGGGGGCGGGAGTGACCTCAGTTGTTAAATAAAAACATCTGAGTGATAAAAAGCATATTATAACTCTGCTGCCAGATTAGTTTTATTTTGAATGCTGCTGGGGAAAAAGGACAATATCTTGAAACAGTTACTGGATCTAAAAGTTAATGAAATATCACCTCTTCTGTCCATATGCATCCCATAATGACCTGGCGCCAAATGAGATTCCCTGTGACCCGGTCCTGAATCATCAGCTGCAAAATGGATGGATGGATGTTCTACACAGTGACCAATTGTCTTCACAGGAGTTACACGTATAACACATCAAAGTACCTCAACGACGCAGATATTTTTTAAATATTTGCTTGGTACAGCCTACACCACAGAGAGGCTGAGAGAGTGCACAGAGAGTGCTCCTCGACATACTGCAATGCAGTGTGTTGGGTTAAAGCTCCGCAGCGTTCACTTAACACAAACTTTGCTCACTTCCGAAGCCCAAGGGCAGTTTGCGGTTGAATTGATCTGAATGCTCTGCCTGCATCTGTGCTGCCAGTTGCAGTCCAAACGCACGCCGCCTATAGATCTGTTTGCCATGAACTCCGCATCATTAAAAGCATGCAGTAAAAGTATTTGTTAGGAAGCCGTACTGGGTTAAGATTCACGCTTAGGCCTCCGTGTAGATGCACAGTGCCGGGAATGTTCCGCCTAGATGCAGTTGTCCTTGTTGCAACAGACCTATCAGTCTGTGTTCGTCTTTCACGCTTCCTTTCTTCATCCATATTAAGTTGGCCGCAGTTTCCTTTTATGCTGTTGCTCTGTGTGTGTGTGTGAGAGAGAGACACACACACACACAAGACAGAACACAAGAGGGCGGGCGTGCAGAGGATGCTGAAACTAAGTGAAAATAAAAAATAATGACGGTTACAGTTCAAATTCAGGTTGCATAGTCTATTCCTTTTTAAGATACAAACCCTCATCACATTTAAGGACCAGAGCGGAATCTGCAGTGCATAAGTATGGTTCACTTTGACGCAGCCCGACGCGTCTGATCAGGACACCTGTCAGCTCTTGCCGAGAATATTTCATACGGATTGAAAATGCTGGGCAGGGTGGTTAATGGGCGCTCCATTCTAACGTTGTCGTTTTCATATGCAGCATTCAAACAAACGGGAGCATTTTTACAAAATTACAGATGCAACACAGTAAGCGGGACCCTGCGGTTCTTCCCCCTCGTAACCCCCACGCCCCGGCGGACTGGCTCCCGAAGCATGCCTCGGAAAGTGCCCCCGGCTTCCCGTGCACATGCTGACTCCATTTTCTTCCGACGCGCTCGTCACCTTTGAGGTTTTGGTCCCTATTATGTCCCATTGCACCCACGCGCTCTCAGGCTGCTTTCTGCAGACTGTGGTCAATAAGGTGTTAACAGCCAAAACAGAGCTGCATGTCATTGCAAAGGAGAAGATAGTGGAGATGTGTTAGGTTCATGGGAAGAATCTTTTAGTCTACTTCTTATGTAATCTTTGAATTCAATGACAGTAGCAACAATAGTAACAGGCAAATAAACACCAAGACAAATAGGCGTTTCGATGTTCATATGCAATAATGAAACAGTAACTAATTAATATAGGTGTATATAAAACTGAGCGTTTAATAAATATCTCATAACGTGCACAAATCACAAGGTGCTTCTGTCTCAGTTCGTCTCCATCGTTTCAAGGATCGGATGCGCCGAGCTGCTTACGTCGGGCTTTGTTTTTGTGCGAAGGAAAGGGGACGGACAGGCGGACAGGCAGGCAAACGGGAAAGGCACACAGGGACTCAGTCTGACTGACAGGACACACAGTGCCACATGAGAAATACCTGCTGATGCGCACGCATTTGTGCATTGGCAACATAGTTTGCATATTACCTCCTGTTAACCGTTTTCCGGCACTAGTTTAAATGACTACATGCTTTCCTCATACTTGATTTTTCCACCAGATTTCGCCTCGTTCCCCCATTCCTTGCCTCGATCCTGCCGTCCTTTTTGCCCACCCCCGTCTCTTTTGCTCTCCTCCGCCGAAGTCCGCCGCTCATCGTCAAGGCTACAGCAATACTAACTGGGAAGGTAAGAATCATAGTTCATAAAAAAAACAATTACTATTTTACTCGTTGTTGTGACAGAGCTGATGGACCCACCGCATGGATGAGCGCTGGTTTACTGCACATTGTCAGGTGCATACGGCTGTTTAACTGTTATAAAACAATAAATAACAAATATATACAAAGTAACTCTCCCTGCAATATACATCATAAATTATGTATTCGAGTAACGTTAATATAAAGGTAGAAGTAGGCCGTTGGGTCAGTAGGCAGGGAGGGAAATGTAACTATTCTGGACATTATTTACCGACTGCTAAATCAGCACAGGTTGAAATGTATTGCATGTATTAATATGCAAATACAAACATATACATCGCTTCTGCGTAGCAGCAAAGGTGTCGGATGCAATTCATTAATACGGATTATGCCAAATACAGTTTATCATCTGAACAACAGTGTGACTGAAATATCCCGGGAGGTTTTCGTGCATTTTGAAGCCGAAGTAGCCGCACGCAAAGCGCCAGCCGCAGGAGGGAAGGCGTCAGTTCCCGTCCGTGCAGCACGGCACGCGCAGGCATTGCAGTACGCGTCTGTTCGTTCAGTGCTTCCACTTGTGGCAGGTAACCTCTGTTGGGTGTATGCATCTCTAAAGCGATGAAGTAGCCTCTTCACACCTCGGCTGTACCCCTGCGGAATCTCCCATGCGTTTTAATGGGGGCACACTTACTCCTCCTCACCTTCATTTTAGTTTGGTCATTTCCGATGCTTCGCCGCTCCAGTGTTGTCCGTTTGCAAACCTGTAGCACAGCATATTTCCGTTTCACCTCAGCAGAGGTAAAATGTGCAATCAGTGCTATATACAGTGTTCTGCTCTTAGCTGGCAAACAGGCTGCTGTCAGCTTCCTCAGATCCATAATCACAAGGAATATTGTACGAATACAGTAGCGTCGAAGCAATAACTTTTGTAGCTCCCCCCCTACTTTTTGTTAGCTATTATGCATTAAATGCTAGTGTGGAATCCAAATAGCTTTTTGGGACATGGTTGTGTATCTAACAGTAATATCTGTCTGAAAGCCAGTGAACCGGGCCGTCGCTCCTAGTGTCTCCGGGCTGAAGCTTTTTAAAGTACTAAAAAACCTGAAGACGTGGAAGGATTAACCGGACTAAAGGAGGATTAGCAATTTTCAGTATTAATTTTATTTCCGACCGTCAGCTCGATTCTGTGCTGTGTTAATGGGAAATGGATGAAATGGATTTCCGAACCTCCAAAAGCCGAACTGCAGAAACGGTGCCGTGATGAAGATGGAATGATGGATCGATGAAGGAGAAGCGAGAAAACATGCCAGATCACATAGGGGGGGGACAACTTAATAATTTAAATACAGCGGTCTGTTTATTGGGGGGATGAATGCAGCCCCCCCAGTTCTTACGTCCCTGCCCGAAGCCCAGGAGGCTGGGAACATGGAAGCGTTCGCACATTACCAAAGGGATGTTTGCTGGCAGAAACACACTGCAGCAGATGAAGTGGTGAAGAGGTGACGGAGTGGTTCTGCTGCCCTTCTTGACCTTTTAATCTCACTGCATACTTTTCTGTGCAGAGCGGCAGAATATTCTGTGACTTTCTGGGGTGAAAGTCAGACGGATGAAACGCACTGTGGGGTCATTTTGTTGTTTTTGAATCTGCTTCTCTGTACCTTTGCCAGGCAGAACTGATGTAACCCGTCCACCCAAACCATATTGCATTATACATTATTAATATCAAAGACAGTATTCTTGTGCATAATTCCTCTTATTCTACTCGAGGAAAGTAGCATAAATCATTAAAAAGCAGTATGGCTTTCTTAGTACTGAAAAAGAACAACAGACTAACTTAAAATGATACAAGATCTGTTCAATACCAGGTTTTTGTAATATAATATAATATTTACAATGTTTTCTTCACCAAGATCTGTGGCCTTCCCCTGTTCTATGTAAACTAAGTCGCATTTGTCCCAATCATATTTGTTCTCAATCAGTCTCTCTATATTCTGATCTAGGCTTTGCAATTCAGGGTTGCCATAGTAACAAATAAGAACCCTCTCCCCTTCTCTAATTCTTCCCCCCCCTCTTGCTCTCTCTCTGTATTCCTTTATATCTGTAGCACAGTGCATTTCTTTTTTAGTGGGTATTAGATGGTAAAATATGTCCCTTGTCTTGCCACAATAAGAAAGGACAGCCGTTTGACATCATGGAGAACTCTCCCACAATCAGCCACATCGTCCGTCGAACGTTTTACAGTCTTGTCATCTCTTATCCTTTCTTTCATTTCAGGAAAGCAGTTATGATCCTAGCAAGGAAAAATCCATTTGAATAGAGAGCACAAGCGAGCAGAGAGGGCTGCGTGTTCACACAGGTCCTGACCGAGTGTTTGTGAGCGAGAAGGAATAGAAGTGAGATCCAGAGAGGGAGGCCAGTCGATGGATGTTGCCTGGGCCGAGGGGACGGCGCATTCTTCACTGACGAGGCAGGAAAAGGATTCAAAATTGAGGGGAAAGGGAGAGATTCACCTGGAGGTAATGACTTTACGAGAACCTGATTTGCAAAATTGATCATTTCGCAAAAAAAAGTCATTTAATATGTTTGCATATAATTGTGATTATTAATTTGGTAATGTCACATTGCGCCACCTGCTGTTTGTTTTGCATGATAGCGGTTTACCAGTTGGTATTATTTTGCATGCTTAGCAACGTCTGAAGTGTTACCAGGCCCCTCTGTGAGCTATTATTAGGACTATGTTACTTATTTAATATAATGGATCTCACTGTATTGCACTGATTCTGAGACAGACGGGTCACTTACCTGCTTTCCGGTTCTTATTCATCATTTCCCGGTGTCATTATTCTGTTTCTGCTGTTTCTACATTGCCTGGCTCTGTCCTGCTGTCCCTCGCTTGGTCAGGCATGGTGTGGTGTGAGAAGGGCATCCAGATCCTGCTCACCATCGTCGGGGCGTTTGCCGCCTTCGGTCTGATGACTGTGGCCATCGGCACTGACTACTGGCTCTATGCCCGAGCTTTCATCTGCAACAACACCGCCAACTCCACACAGGACGACTCCCAAAACAGAGACAAGAAGGACCCTGGAGCGCTCACCCACTCCGGCCTCTGGAGAATCTGCTGCCTCGAAGGTCAGAGGTCGTTTCTGCTTTCCCGGGGGGCGGTGGGGGAGGGGCTGGTTCAGGAGTGTGTGCTCAGCTGGCCTTTGGTAGGGAAACTGAGCCAAGATGGCTGCCAGGGGACTCAAGAGCCATAGCGGGAGCCAGATCTGTGCGTAATGTCTTCGCTGGAGTTGGCTTTCACAGTATGTGAGCTAGAAGAGGGAAGGGCAACATGGAGCATATAAGGTATTTGTTAGTGTGTAAAGAAATGTATAGGGTAGCTTGTTCTACAGCTGCCTTTGGTAAGATCACTCAGTAAGGGGTAACCTTTGCTTGCATTTGGAGCTGCTGTGCTCTTTGTCAGTCAGGCGTAGCCTCACTCTTGATTCAGTTTGGGGGTCGAGTGATTGCGGTTGGGGGTTTGCACTCAGGTGGCTGTTCTTTGCACTGGAGTCTGGTGGGATAAGAGTGGTTGTACTTTACTAGTTGTGTTAACTGTAATCGGTCTTTGGAACTCCTGATGTTTAGGCTGTATGGGAACGTGTTTCATGAGCCATGATTTTTCTTCAAATTCTGAAATATTCTGATCGACTCTTGTGCCAGGGGCACTAATAACGGAACCAGCCGGGATTTTACACAAGCGCCGGCTGCAGACTGTCCCACTCATATCCGTGAACCAATAAAATCCATTTTAAGGTCCATCTTCAACATGGTGTGTGATTTGCTGTTTGTGAGCAGGAAAAAAGGACAGAATGAACCGGATTTCGAGTAATTATTTATGAAGTCTGTCTGTAACAATTGCATCCACCTGCTTCTGCATAGCATCAGGGAAAAGTAAACAGTTCCTTTTACATAAACCCCTTTAAATAAAAAAATAACTTATTTGAAAAAATATGACTATCGATATGGATTTATTTAGCAGTAAATTTTCACCTAGAAAATGTGGTACAGTGGCTTTTATGAATGCAAATGTATGCAAGTTTGAGAGTTTGTAATGAGGTGCAGTCTTACCTGAATGAGGAGTTTTGGTTTTTGTGAATGGGGATGGGAACAAATGCAAGGCTGATTTCCTTAAGTTAGGGGAGCTTAGAGCTTTCTATCTGACTGCTAGTGAATGTGAAGGGATTGTGTTCCATGTTGTGCTGCCACAAGGGGGCAGCAGCCATGACGTGATGCCCCAGTGGACCGTGATGATGTGACGCTGCTGTTGCCTCCTGTCTCTTCTTTCAGATTGTCTTATGGAGAAGAGCCTTACACGTGCCCATCTCGACCTCCGTCTGCCTGTCACACTTCATCATTTCGCTCATGTGTCCATCAGCACCTGTCCTCGTCATAGTCCATCTGTCTGTCTGCAGTAAATCTTCGAGGCTCAGTAGGGTACTGATCCGCCTGTTTTGCATGTTCCGGTGTCTGTGTATGCGAGGGAAACTGAAGGGCCGTGGCTGCATGTGATGAGTTTCGGTTGGTTATTCAAGCTACAGAGAGTGAGGGAATGGATGGAGACTTAAATATGTCACACAAAACGCTGCATCTCATTTTGACACGCACCAGTGAAATGGGAACAGGGCTGTCCGTGCTGTCTTATCTGGGGATCTGCATGTGGCAAGACGGCAGACTGAAGTTTCTGTGGCCGTTTCAGCTGTCTGTCGGCAGTTGATTCTTTGTCGAACCTGTCTGCTCGCTCCAGCTACACTATAAGTGCACTTCTCACATTCGATAAGTGTCTTTGAAATAAAAGACAAATACCACTATTTTTTTGCACCTAGTCTTACATTTTTCCCACCTAAGCATCCATAGCTTTTGCCTGGAGCTGGAGATGCGGGAATGTGGCTGTTCATGGCGCAGTCCATCTGAAATTCAGAATGTACATTTAGCTACCTCCTTCTGCTTTCCAAAACAATGTGCAGTACAGGGCCGTATCTGGTATGGACTCCATCCAAGGGTGTCCTCGATGCTTCACAGGACGCAAGGTACGGGACGCCCAGGACAGACTTCCAGTCCTTCAAAGAGTGAGCACTCAGACACAGGATCACACACCTGATTAATTAAGAGATGACAGTTTACCTCACAGCAGATTTTTTAACTGTGGCAGGAAAACCTGGGCAGAGACACACGTGCCCACAGCTGAAGGAGGGGATCAAGGCCTCGGCCCTGCAGCCCTGCATGTGACAGCCACACTGCGGCCACACAAGGGCCACTTCATCACTGTACATTCATCGCATCATAATAAATATTTTGTATCAATATTTCAGAATGACTGTGGTCTGAACATGGCCTGGGCATTTCTAACCTTTCAGTCTCACGCTGAGTCAGCATGTGTCTTCACGTGTCACAATATGTCCTCTAGAATGATGGATCTGAGACAGACAGACAGACAGACAGACCGTTCTATGAACCTACGGCTCATACTTACTGATAGATGAGTTTGTTAATGCAAACCCTTGCGTGGACTAATCTTCCCTCTCGCTCAGAATGTCCTATGGCATTTGCTCGTGTTTGTCTCATAGGGATCCCAGTAGTAAATAAGATCTAGCTGTTGTTAATTTTCTCCTCTCCTCCGCCTCTCCTTCCTAGGGCTGAAAAGAGGAGTGTGCTCGCAGATCAATCATTTCCCCGAAGATGCTGACTATGACCACGATGGGGCGGAGTACCTTTTACGTAAGGGTGGATGTCAATAGCTGGTCAAGAGGATGTTGGCTTAGGGATGTTGAATTCTGAATAAGTAGGGTAAATTTATTATACCTCATTTCCTCTCTCAGGCGTAGTCCGAGCATCCAGTATCTTCCCTATCCTTAGCGCTATCCTGCTGCTAACGGGAGGGGTGTGCATCGCTGCCAGTCGTTTTTATAAGAGCAAGAGGAACATTGTTCTGGGTGCCGGAATTCTCTTTGTGGCGGCAGGTAAGGTCAAGGATTATGGACGGGCCTCTCATTCTTGGCATCGTTTTCTTTTCGCACTTTCCCCATCATGCCTGCCCTGTCGGCGGTTCGGTAACCCCATACATCTTCTATTGCCAATTGTATGCCTGCTGCTCCATTGTCTTTGCTCTTCAGCTTAGTGACACTAACCATCTCTGACTGTTTCCTGCCATCCTCTTGGTGCCGCCCCCCCCCCCCCCCCCCCCCCCCCCCCCCCCCCCCCCCCCACGCCCCCCTCTGTACTGTCGGAGAGCCGTTGGGTGGATGGGCCTTCCCCCCCGCCCCGGCCCGAGGGG
>JAAGVU020000129.1:2154814-2167505 GCA_011763525.2 Mormyrus iriodes
CACTGATACACTGTTGCACTGATACACTGTTGCACTGATACACTGACACACTGATACACTGACACACTGATACACTGTTGCACTGATACACTGACACATTGATACACTGACATACTGTTGCACTGATACACTGACACATTGATACACTGACATACTGATGCACTGTTTCACTGATACACTGACATACTGTTGCACTGATACACTGACACATTGATACACTGACACACTGTTGCACTGTTTCACTGACACATTGATACACTGACACACTGATGCACTGTCTCACTGATACACTGACATACTATTTCACCAGACTCTGCTGCCATTTGTAATAGGACTGAAATGCTAAGATTTTCCTAAAGCAGGGACTACAAAAAAGATATAAATGCATATGGGAAAAAATCATTTTGGAGAAATATATTTTAAAAGATTATAATAGAAGCTTAATATAAGTATATGCTATGTATAAATATATTGATAACGTTGGTCAGACGTATATAATTTCAGAACAGTTTTAAATGTGGTGGGGATATATTTTTCTTTATTATTCCTTGTTATATAAATAATATCATCATAACATTCAGTGGATTTACTAAGAGAAAACTCCATAATGAATTCAGACTGCCATTGACTTAGCAAATACCTCTATTTATTTGACCTTCTCTTTATCCATATATAAATATATACATGCATAGACGCTGTTTGATGTGAAAAAGTCTTGGGGAAATAAAGTAATACCACTGGAGTGGAGTCACAATGCGTAGCACACAGCGTAAATAGACATACAGTGTAAAGGTATGGCTTGGCATATATAAGTAAATGATTTTATGAACTGAGGATGTGAAAGACTGAACTGCAAGAAAAATGCACTGAAAGAAAGAATGATACCTGGAGCAGCGCTTATTTCCTTCTGGGAAAAGCAAAAGACTGAAATGGAGAAGCAATGAGGAGGTGTGGCTATCTGACTTACGGTCATCTAATGCCCTGTTGAATATGTGTGAAGTCAACCAGGATATATTCTCTCAGGGACTTTCTACAGTCACGTGTGTGTGTGTGAGGAATGGTTGACGTATGAGTTCAATATAAAGAATCCCAAAATTCCATGGAAATGTCTCCCACCTTTTGGGAAAACCGTCCCATCATGGAGAAGACAGGAAACAACAGTCACTGCCCTCTGCTGGCCAAGCTAGTGTGCTTCGTACTATGGTAATCTATTTTTAATGTTGATCCTTTACAGGTTATTTATGGGTATTTTAACTGTGGAATGTTCCATAACATACCGTAATCCTGTGAATAATCACAATACAAACCAGCGGGAATCCTGCTAACCGTGCCACTAGGACCAGCACTGGTGAGCAACCACACTCCTGGAGAAAGTGTCCCTTTACAGGATTTTAGGGGGCTGGGGGAGGGACGAAAGGTGTGGTTCATGGATTGGAGAGGGGGGTAAATACCACAGGAATGAGTGGAGGGACTGAACAGGGTACATGAAGGTGGGGGGTGGATTCTCAGTCTTGAGGCTGACATTGGCTTGTATCCTGGTTACTGAGGAGAAGCGAAATGGAATACGGCGATTTATGCGTCCGCCGCGGGAAGGGCCGCACTCTGAGCCCATATTTCCATATTTGGGTCCAACATGTCCACATATGTAAATGTGTCAGGCTCCCATCATAGGCTGTAAACGTGTGGCGGGGCAGCGGCCGCGCGGCGGAACGGCGTGCATGTGAAGAAGAGTTTGGCAAGGCAGCGTTTCAGTGCGTTACGCCGCTGTGTCACTTGACCGTGGAAACTTGGACGTTTCTTTAGCCAAACTCCTTCTCGGCTCCCTTGCACATACATACACACTTAGGTAGAGAGCCCATGTGTAAAGCTTCGAAATATATATATATACGGATGGGCCAGAGTGACGAATGACCAGTGAGGGTCATGTTTCAGCTGTCTAGGACGGGAGGGCCACTGGGGTTAACATCAGTCTGATAGGGTGATTGATGGGATCCTTCAGCCCAGCTGAGAGATGTGGACTGTGGCAGGAATATGGAGGGAGTGGAGACCGTGGGGAATTAAGAGGACAGGTATGTCACGGGCTGTACCAGGTAGGGCGGAGGGGGGGGTAAGTTTGTGCCAAGAGGCGAAGTCGGGGGACATAGTTTGAATTCAAAGATTATGTTTCCAATCTACTTCAGCACTATGTGCTCTCATGAGTAATGTGCTAATTTTAGAGGGGGGGGGGGTTGTTTGGAAGATAAGTGGGAGACAGGGAGATTTCAGAAGTGGAAGGGAACATAAAAAGTCCGTGGAAGGTGAGATTTAACACCAAAATTGGAGGAGGGTGTTACTGAACAGGGGGAAAAATGAAAACATGATTCAATTCACTTTTTTTCCAAATAAGTTAGAACTGAAAAAGACTGAAGGTTTTGTCAAACAAGTTTATTTTCAGGAGAATCTACGAATAAACGGAGGGACAGACACATACATACACGCACATGCTTACACACTGAAAACATTTGCTACACAGGTATATTATAGTAAAAGGCACGTTAAATATGACATGACAAAGTAAAAGCCTGTAAATGTCATTCCCAAAAGATCACATAGAAAAGTCTTACACCTTCTGTCATTCTGTGATTCAGTAACAAGAGGCAAAAAATACATACGCATATATATACATTTTTCATGTATATTTCAAAACACAAGTGGATGCAAAACCTTAATATATAGTATATAACCAGCATTTGCATGTGCAGATGATATACAACAAACATTTTGTCGAAGGCTTATTTTCATTTTCCATTAAGGCCTCAAAGCAGCTCCCAGGGAATCGCTAAGTTGTACAACTTGGTGTCGTTCTGTGACACCATTTGCATCTGCCGTTGTCAACGTTCCAGGACAAAGTCCCCGCGGCAGGGATAGCGAGCTCTGTTCCCCAAGAAGTGCGATACTTCACGGCTTCGCAGGAGAGAGCCAGTCATCGCTGAATCACACAAAGGGCCGAACGAGCCGAGTACGCTGGCAGAACGGAGCCTCATTAGAATGTGGTGCGTCGAATTACGAAACTGTATGTGAGAGTAACGGTTGTAATGGCACTAACCCCCAGAAAATGTAACAGACATAGTAATAATAATACAAAAAAAAGATAAAACTCTGTGACCCTGACCAGGACAAGCAGTCAGAATATGGATGCATGGATGGATGGATGTTTTCGTTCATTCTTAAATGGTCTTGTAAATGATAACACATGTAAAGTCAAACACAGGAAATAAAATTGCTTGCATATCCTTGTGTTTCATTGTATTTCCAGGGGATTCTGTAAGACATCGTTTTGTAGGAATGGGCTAAGTCATAATCCCATTTTCTGTGCAAGTGTAACTGTTTAGTCACATTACAAAATACTAAAGTGTCAAGAAATGAATGTTAAGCCTTAGTTTTTCTCCAGCCTACTCACACTGAATTTGGTGCTGTATGTGTCAGGTTCTCTGTCAGTTTAAGTGTGCATGGCGAGTCCCCGCCAGTCAGCCTGTCCATTTCTAGTACAAGGAATCGTACTGTAGTTGTAAATGTTTGTAGGACTGACACCACCAGGTCACTAGGTGGTGCTTGTATTGTGGAGTGAACTATTTACAGGGTGTGCCAGGGCGGAAAAGCATAACAAAGAGGATACCACCCACAATGAGGAGAGCTCCTGCGGACCCTACACAGGCCACGGAGGAGGAGAGCTCATGATGCAGTGGGACGGACTGATCGCTGTCCAGAAGGAAGAGAACCGACTGGTGGAAGACAATAAGAGCCACCATGAGCAGGAGACCTGTGAGCAGGAGGAGAGGCACGCGTGGGAATGAGGTGAAGGACCGCGGGGCACTGCTGACCTTACGCCTTTCAGTCATTCATTAGCACTAAGAGATTAGCACAGCCGACACACCATGTTCCTAACTGATCCGGAAAAGCAGCAGAAGACGGATCATGAAAGCAGATTTCCAGTAGGTGATATGGTACCTTTTCTAGGGAGGTGGCCCGATGGGGACACGCCCCTGACTGCACCCAACCAATCAACATACACACCCGGCTCACATGTACGCCTTCCAAAGGACAATGCAGCAGGACATCTTAACCTTAACCGTGAAAGATCTAATTACGTGAGGGAAAAAACAAACTGCAATAATTTGGAATGTAAATTCTTTTGGTGCCTTCTGCTCCTCACGCACTCGGAATGAAAGCAAAGCCGCTCGCACTAACATCTGCCTCGCTTCCCATCTAGCGTTGGGTCTCACCGAATCTCGCGGGAGCAGGCGGTTTGAAAATCGCTGCAAGTGGGGGAACGCTGGCAGAAAATAAACACCAGGCCTGGGGATTTATCTAGCACTAACCACGGGGATGCTGACACCACATGCAGCACTCTCACTGCTGGGGGTGGAGGGGGTAGGTTAGCAAGGGGGTACATTTTTAAAATTTTGCTACCATTTGGGATGGCCCCCCCCTCACCCCAACAACTGTATGTCTCCCATTTTGTGTTGATTAATGGACAATTAAAAAGGTCAATGATCCAAAGCAACTTTCACTTCTCCCGAGCTGCCAGACGATGCCTCCCCTCTCACCTGAGACGATGAAACAGAAGGAGGCGGGCTTTACGAAGAACTGCACTCCCTTGCTGAGGGCCATGGCGACGCACGTGCAGCCCATCACCATCATGAAGAGGCTGATCAGAGCCAAGGTGGCCGTAGTCATGTTCAGACCTGGATACGAGAGGAGGGTCGCATAGGGGTACAGGTCAGCATCCACTGGGGGTGCACCGGCCAACCTGACGGGGAGACGCGCCAGGCAGAGCCAGGAACTGACTTACTTTTTGTGGTCGTCCTCTTAAAAATAACGGCATTCTCTCCCAAAGTGAAGAATCTGAAGTAGGTGCAGTTTGACTCTGGAGTAAGGAGAGGGTCAGATACGTTATTAAAGGGCCAGATACATTATTAGAGTATTAGATACATTATTAGAGGGTCAGAGTCATTTTTAGAGTATATGACACATTATCAGAGTATTAGATACATTATTAGAGGGTCAGAGTCATTTTTAGAGTATTAGATACATTATTTGAGTATTAGATACGTTATTAGAGTATTAGATACATTATTCGAGTATTAGATACATTATTCGAGTATTAGATACGTTATTAGAGTATTAGATACATTATTCAAGTATTAGATACATTATTAGAGGGTCTTAACAAATGAAAACATTCCTGTTCTCCAAGAGCCACGAAGGTGCATCTGCAGCCAGCTTATAGCAGTGTTGTAGCGCGTTACACGTCTAGAGGTGAAACGGAGCTCAGCGACGGGGCCACCTCTACCTTTCCAGGGACCATAGCAAAGCATTATTGGGGGACCCCCAAGCCAAGAAAACTGATGATCATTTCATTTTCTCCACAGCACAAGTAATCTGGCGACTGGAGGCAGCTGCCTGTGTTGGCCATAGCTAGAGGCGGCCCAGCTTGGGACACACGCTTAACATGCATCAACATGCCGACTCCCGGTGATTCCTTTGCATCTCGACAGCTCCTCTCTATATTTAGATGGAAAACTGTGAATTAGTCTGCTTCCGGGCGACTTTCACCATGCATAGGGATGACTAGCGAGGCTTGGAGCTGAATGGTCACAAACGCAAAAGCTGGCAGGCTGCCGACCTGGGCACCCACCAGTGACCCCCCCCCCCCAAGAAACAGCCAACAGTTACTGAAACTGAACTCTGTGGTAGAGGAGCCACAGAAAACAGGATAAGTGATCTCACAAGATCAGCTTAATATAGCTTCATGCGAGTTCCTGTCCTTAATAGCGTTCTAGATTAGGATATTTTATTTGTTGACACTTGAGACCTTCCGCGTGTCATATATGTGACCGGGAAACGTAACTGCTATCAACATTATCAAGTTTTACATCCCATAATCACAGGCGTAATAGGAATGTTCTGTCATTTCATGCAGTGCTTTGGTTACAATTGGCCTTGCTAGGCAGAGATAAAGGACAGACAGTGACAGGGCTGTCTATACATAGCTCTGTTTTTTGCCATCTTCCCAGATTGCCCGCCAAGCTGCAGTTGTAATCAGATGAAGCGATTATTTCTCTTATCATTGCTGGCCAACTGCACCAAGCAACTGCCTTTTTTTCACAGGGAAACTGCGAGTGATGTAAATCTGGAGCCCACAGTCATGAATGTGTTAAGCAAATGGTGTCATTGTACAGCTTTCCGAAGTGTCATGCACAAAATGATCCTGTAATTGCTGCATATATAAACCAAAGCAAAATGCAAAATATCTTGGAACATTTGATATGGATATTTAATGTGACATTTATTTTGAACTGTAAATGTATTTCATTCATTAATTTTTTTGGCTAGATAAACTGTTTTAGTAGCATTTTGGAAGCGTATCAACACTTGATTAGATTAATCTCTTCCTTAAGAACTAGAACTAGAGGATTTTAGAAAATCCAAATATATAAAAAGAAAACATTTCAAATCACGTTACAACACTTAGTCAGAGGACGATATTTTGCAAATGAGACAGTATCAGTTCCATAAATAAATATTTCAAAAATCATAAATATACAAAATATATATTTGAATCACTAAAAGGCAAAACAACAGTATTATAGCTAGAATGGATCTTTATCTGTAGGTTTTAATTTCATGGAACAAACAGAATTATATCAATGGCAGAAAAAAGTTCTTTGTATACAATTTATTTGACTGTGTGAAGTTTTAAACTGCCCTGTAATAATCAGTTGGAAGATGGATGGAAGTTGGTTGGATGGATGGATGGATGGATGGATGAAGTTTCAAATAATATTGCAAGAGAATGTTTTCCTGGTCTTTAAGTAGCAGGGATAATAAGCTGTAAAATTGTAGATATGACCCGCTTTTTAGGGACGTATCACAGTGTACGAATGTTTATTCAAGTTGTCAGCATAAATTGAGATGAGAGACAGTCAAGAATAGAGGTGTTTCCTCATGGCAGTGGGATCAGATGTACCAAGTTATCCTTGCTGCAGAGACGTCCATTATGAATCTGAACCAAAGTGTCTCCTGGTAATGTTACAGGCTGGAATTTTCTAGAAAACAGAGTGCATCTTCACCATTCATTGCTTGGGTATTAATAATGCACAAGTAACTCCTTGAGGACGTCAGTAGGACAATCTCTCCTACTTCCCAGTCCTGTGTTCTCCAGTCTAGTCATTGACATCGAACCTTCCTGTTGCCTGTGCCCTTCCTTGTTCTAGTCCTCCCCTTTCTGATCCCCCACAGTCCTGTTTGTTTACCGTCCCAGTTCAGTTAATTAAATAAAACCCCTTTCTGTTTCACCAACACAACTGCCCTCAAGTCCTTCGTCCTTCAAGTCACGACAGAATGTAACGCCTCTGTAATCCACTGTCATGCAAATAACGACCCTAACCATCTGAACGCATCTTCTACGGTCTTCGTAGCATTTTTTAGCAAGCATGCCATCATACTGTTTTTGCTAAATATTTTGGATATATTAATAATCAAAAGTACAAAAACGAAATCCTAAAACAAATGCCAGCCCTTCACCGGCTGAATTATGACATCATTCTAACACTAGCATTATGTACCTCTATGTTAGACCCCTATAATGTGTCCTTCCATTCGCCAACTCTCATAGCGACCTTTGCCACATTTGAGCCAAGGAGTGTAATATATAATCACAAGCACTAAAATAACCACTAAAACAACCTCAGTCAATAAACCACTACCACTGGACTGCCAATACTTATCCAAGGGTGTAATGAAGTTGTTCTTACTACTATTAATACTCCTGCTACTACTGATAGAACCATAGTCAATACTCCTGGTTCCACAACAATAGGAGCGTAGTTGGTAGTAGTACCATGGATGGATTGTCTGTGCTGTGTTTTTTATTGAATGGGTTTGCTATTGATCTATGATGCTGAGTTTGCAGTGGGTTGTGATAAAAGGACTCAGGCAGGTAGAGCTTATGCACGTTTTAACTGTCAGCCAGCATGCTGCAAACTGCAGAGGTACACAAGCGCAACTGATACCTAGTCAAGAGTTTCTATTTTAACACTGGCATGCTAACAGTATAGCAAAGCGTCAGGCTTCGCTTCCGGCTCAGCACTCTGCTTCTGAGTTAGGACATTTCAGCTGCGGTTGTAGGACATTTCAGCTGCAGTTGTAGATGGCAGGATTCCCTGGGAAGCCAGTGTCTCATTGATCTTCACTGTAAACATTGAAGCCATGAAGAAAGTGGCTTTGTTTGAAGGTGAGCCATCTGCTCGCACACACTGCAGCCTTCCCTTCTGTTAATTCGTATCAAAAGTTAAAGGGGTCACTGCCAAGTATTCAGCTCTATTTCCAGCCTTCCTATGTGAAGAAGGCCTGTACTCAGAATAAGCTGCAGGAAGGTACTCTGGATTTCTCACTAATATCATTTTTACCTGTTGCGTGTGCTATGCTAGAATATCCCTGTCAAAATAACTGGTTGTAGCTGCTTTTTGAAAACAAATCTGTAACTGTTTACTGGGAATCATTACTTTCATTTTGTCACTCAATGGGGTTTAGAGACGAGTTGAAATAACCGAAAGCGCCAGAATGGTAGCAATGACGTGAAGGGCAGATTAGGGCCCCGCAATGGTACTGAGGACTAATAAATTCCTGCCATGCTTCACATTGGCCATAGAAATGCTGCCCCATAGGGCTGGGATCCCAGCTGTAACAGGACAGTAACATGCAATCACCTCCAGGTAGTCCAGCAGGCCCACAGCTCTCTCTGTTGGGATTGATGTCATCCAACCACAGTGTCCTCATGCAGCCCTTCCATAGCCCGTAGTGAGCCACCAGACAAGTCTGGTTGCTGTAGAAACCCTTGGGTGGGGCCAACTCCACCCAGTAGTCCGTGCTCACACCCAGGATTGTAAGTGTGACACCCACAAGGGCTACGAAAAAGACCAACTTGACTTTACCCCTTTGACTCTCATTGAGCTCAGACTCTTGAACCCTTCGTTTTCCAAATATCCCTCGCTCCACTTTGTTTCCTCCACCAGTCCCTGCTCCACCCGCACCCGCCCCTCCTCTCCCGTATTCATCCTTCTGGCTGAATAAACTGGACCACATGGCGACTTTGGCAGGGTTAGCCAAAGCTCAAATGGGAGGCGGGTGGTCTAGGGCGATGGGCGTGGTTAAAGGTAGGGCTTCTTCAGTGGGATGACCACAAGAAGGAGGTGGGCTGAGGTGGAGGAAGAAAGAGGGAAGGATTAAGGGTAAAACAAGATAATAAAATGAAATTAGAAACTGGAGAAGCAGACAGGTGTGTGTACTTTATGAAGGAGCTAAGCTGCTTAGCAATAGAAGCAGAAAAAATAGATGATCTAAAAATAATGCAAATGATGTGATCGATTGTAAAATGATTTTATGATAATGTCCAAAAAACCATGCGAAAATGAGGGATACAGTGATTGGTGTAAAAGGAGGGGAGGTGCAAGTAATGTGAGAAGGGGAGTGGTGATAAATGCTTAAGCTCCAAGCAACCAGCGGGAGCGAGACAGGAAAAATACTAGCAAGGTCAGAGTTGAGTGAGAGCCTGAGACAAAAACATTTTGGAGATTCGGGGGTAAACAGCAGGAAAAGGCTGGAAAGGGAGGACAGATTAGGTGAGAGAAATGGTGAGGGAGGAGCAGAGGGGAGCAGTGTCACTGGGAGGTGAAAAACTAAGCAAAATATTAGCCATAGGAAGCAGGATGTGGGGTATAGGGGGAGCAGAGAAGGAGCAGAAGGGAGCAATATCACTGGGAGGTGAAGAACTAAGTAAAACAAAAACAGCAGGAGGTGGGATGTGGAGTGTAGGGGGAGCAGAATAGCAGAGAATGAGCAGAAGGGAGCAGTGTCACTGGGAGGTGAAGAAATAAGCAAAACAAAAAGCAGGAGGTGGTATGAGGGGTGTAGGGGGAGCAGAGGAGTACAGGAGGAGGAGCAGAGAAGGAGCAGAAGGGAGCAGTGCCACTGGGAGTTGAAGAAATAAACAAAACAAAAACAGCAGAAGGTGGGATGAGGGGTGTCGGGGCAAGCAGAAGAGCAGAGGAGGAGGAGCAGAGAAGGAGCAGAAGGGAGCAGTGTCACTGGGAGGTGAAGAAATAAGCAAAACAAAAACAGCAGAAGGTGGGATGAGGGGTGTAGGGGCAAGCACAGGAGGAGGAGCAGAAGGGAGCAGTGTCACTGGGAGGTGAAGAACTAAGCAAAAAATTACAGAAGACAGGATTGGGGGTGTAGGGGAGTAGAGGAGCAGAGGGGTGGAGGAGCAGAGAAGGAGCAGAAGGGAGCAGCGTCACTGGGAAGTTAAGAATTATGCAAAATAAAAACAGCAGGAGGTGAGCGGTGTAAGAGGAGCAGAGGAGGAGATGAGGGGAGCAGTGTCACTGGGAGGTGAACAACAAAGCAAAATAAAAACAGCAGAAGGCGGGATGGGGGTGTAGGGGGAGAGGCCTGGGAGGCAGAGAAAGGAGCAGGGCCAGGCTTTTCTTGAAAACCTTGAACGAAATGAGAGAAATCAAAACATCAAAAATGACAGCAAAGAGAAACATATATTCCAGAGCACATGCTTGCTAACGGAGCTCTGCTGGGTCAGGGTTACGCCATTGGATATTTCTGCCAAAACCGAGTCGTAGAGGAAGCATTATTAATAGTGGGATTCTTTTCTGTTTCTGCCTGACAGTGTAGTGTGTCTAAATTTCATTATCATGAAATGACACTGCAGCTGACTTAGCATGGTGACGAGCTGCAGACAATAACATCTCAGCCGATCAGTTAGCGACCCAGCTGTTAATATGGCACTGAGCAGCTGGCAGCCCGAATGCTTAACGCGAAGTCAGAGGCAGACGAGGGGGCCGTGTCGGGGTATTAATTCCACATAAACAGGTAGGGCACTTGGAGAGAGATGACAGGGGTCTCGTTAGCCTGGAGTGGTATACAAACAATACTGGCAGACAAGGGAGCCAAATCCTTTTGAAAATGGCAGAACAGGCAGGCCACCAAAACTGGCACCCAGCATGGAAGAGATCAATTATGCCTCTGGGTACTGGCCTAATAGCGCGGAGAGTCTCGGCGACCCTCACTGTGCACTCACAGCATGCGGCCGATGCATTCACAAGAACATATCAAAGACCGAAGAGGACAGAGAGAGACTGCAGGTTGCACTGGATCTAACTGCGAAGATTACAGCTGTAGGAATAAGCAGTTAGCAATGAACATGCTAAGTGAATGTCAAAGTCCTTGTTCATTCACAGATACAATCAATTGTGGACAAAACAAGAAAAAAGCCACATATTAAGTATTAAATTTGTAATGTAGACAGCTTATAGTAGCTTAAAACTGATATTTCATTTATGTAATTTAGTTATGTATGTTTACAGTCCGTATATTAGCAAAACTAAATGTATTTCTATTATGATATACATTTAATTTGTACATACACAATGTCTTTACTTTAATATTCAGACATGGTAGCTTGTTTTAATCATAACATTTGAAGAGGCAATATATTAATAAATCCAAAATGTGGCACAGACTCTGTATTTATTCAGAGCAGCATAATTTCGGCGAGCGTGTTTCGGACTGGCAAGTTCATTCAGCGCCTATAACAGTGAGAAAAGTGACTGCTGACCTGTTTGCTGTCTGTTCGGCCCAGAGGAGAAGAGAGACTTGAAACTTAATGGAGGAGAGGGTGAGGGGTGAGGGGCTGTAGAGGGAGGGAGAGAGAGAGGGAGGGAGAGCTTGGGCTGATGGGAGAATCATGTGCTGGGGTTCGTGTACACTAGCACATGTCTGCATCCACATGCCCGGCATGTTTGCGTGAGTATGTGGGACCACGGGTGTGGTCCGTGTGTCCATGCCAGTGCTCGTGTGTGCAGTGGAGTGCGCTTGTGCAACTTGGGTGGCCGTTAAGACTGCATGTGTCCATCTGTCTCTGTCTGTGTCCAGAACCAATAGCGCTGATGTGTGTCACTCTGCCTGTGTGTGTCTGTATGTGTGTGTGTGTCCATTCTATTTCTGTCATCCACCTGTTAATGACATTAGAAGTGCGGGGGCAGCAAAGAGGCTGGGCAGCCTGTAGCTTTTATACTGGGAAATACGGCAGCTGGCTGGATCCCTGTGCTGACTCTTAGCGTCCTGCTAATTAGAGACGAACGCGGCAGCACTCTGGGGGCACTAGGCTGCCGTGCCGGAGACGGGGTGGCTGAGCGTAATTCAGGCCCTCCTTAGGTATCTCTTATTTGCATCAAGTAGCACAAGACTCACTTTAACTGCTACACTAGAATTAAAAATAAAATAATCATGATGTGTAGAGCATGGAAACAAACAAGCACTGAATCGCAGGGGAGAGACTCAAAGGCAGATTGCTGATTCCTCTTAAAGTGCTGCATGCTGCAGTGTCCATCGCAGACACTGCCCCAGTCTGTGACCATGTCTGCTATTTCCCCTTAGAGTGCTGCATGCTGCAGTGTCCATCGCAGACACTGCCCCAGTCTGTGACCATGTCTGCTATTTCCCCTTAGAGTGCTGCATGCTGCAGAGTCCATCGCAGGCACTGCCCCAGTCTGTGACCATGACTGCTATTTCCCCTTAGAGTGCTGCATGCTGCAGTGTCCATCGCAGACACTGCCCCAGTCTGTGACCATGTCTGCTA
>JAAGVU020000129.1:2201940-2213894 GCA_011763525.2 Mormyrus iriodes
TCCCCCTTTGGGTCTGGTTAGGGTTAGGGCTTCCTCTGCTGGCCCCTGGAGGATGGGCTCCCCCTTTGGGTCTGGTTCCTCCCAAGGTTTCTTCCTTCTTGGGAGTTTTTCCTGTGTACAATGTAATGTTCTGAAAATGTGCTTGACAAATTGTAAATTGTAAATGTCATTGAATTGAAAAAAAGTTGAATTCTGTTAGCTAAAGGAAAACAAACAGTGAGCTTTCGCCTCACTGAACCATTAATAGAGGGAATTTCAACATTCTGACTGGAAGAAAGCACTAGGAGCTTGCTGTCCACACAGTCCTCCTTTTCCATTGCTCCGGAAGTTTCTTTGTTGTAAGATGAGGCAAACACAAAGGCAGCTCATTGGTTTTTATCTTGAGTGTGGTGGCTTGCTACGTCGTTCTGTTCTTTTACACCCTGAGGGCAGTAGGATCAGATTTTTTTGTGCTGTTTCCCCTATGATTCCCTGCATAGGGTTCACTTTACCACAATTTCCTTGTAGCAGTTGTTGAGAAATCAAAGTCTTGAGTTCTGTCCTTGTCATTGTTAGACAAGGCACTGCCATGCCATTCTGTAGTAGGTGTCCAATTTACTATCCATCCATTTTCTGTAACTGCTTGCCCTATTCAGGATCATGGGGGGGGGGGGTTCAGAGCCTATTCGGGAGGCTCTAGGTGCAAGGCAGGGAACAACCCAGGATGGGTAACAACCCATCACAGGACACACTCACACACTTTCATACACATTACTTCAGTTATTTTGTATTTCTTAATGTGCCAGCTCACTGTTACCAATCACACCATTGTGTTTCCTTATGTTTATGCTGGTGCTGTAAGTTAATTGTCTCTAACCTGATTAGCTGCTCAAATGCATGACAAATAACAGATTTTTTTAATTTAGTCAGATGGCAGAATATTAGCTGGGAGATCAGGAATGGATGAGAAACACTTTCAAAGCAGGCTGTGAGTCTGCGACAGGTTCTTTCGACTGCAAAGTGACTGCAAAGGGCTCTGCGGGCTGGAAGGTTCCCAATCTTGGATCCTGAAGTGGTCATTTGAGTCTCATGCCCCCCCTTTCTAAGTCAATGCTGAGTGAAAGTCTGAATTATCCCAGGGAAATGGCAGGCAAGCGCTGCCAAAGAAAGACTGTGTGTTTTGAACCCCGTGGGATCATATCTTCTGTACCTCTTGTACTGTGCTGTACCAATAGTGCTATATTGTACGTGTGGATGTTGGATTTTGGATGTTGTTTTATTGATTAAACTTGTAGGTAGTTATTTGCTTTTGTCAATTAAAGGTACCTACAAAATAAATTGTTAATCAAATCAATGCAAAATAAGGAAGTATAAGAATATTGTTATGCACATAAATTTCAGTTGTTTGAGCTCCAGCTCTTTCTGTGGTCTTTTTGATTTGAAGTGGGCAATTATTAGCTTAATACAGGTGTGTGAGAGTTTGAGATGTGAACAATCCTTCGTTCATGCCATTCTGTCATTTTCTGGTTTGTGTGCAATAATTTTGAGAAATAATTTCACACACAGAATACGCCGTTCCATGTGTTTTATGTACTTCTCCATTTTTATGAATTATATTTTACACTTTAAATCAAATTTCTGCAGAAAATGACAGTTTGCAAACTTTCTGTCAGCACTTCACGTGAGCTCTTTGCTAGTTGTATGAGTTTCCGTCTAGCTTTCTTGCCAAATGTAAGCCGTCAGGTAGGCTCTGGAATCTCACTCTGGTGATGGTGGAACGCATTATAAAGCCATGTCAGACATTCTGGGTAACAAGGCAGCATTCATCACCTTGAGGAAAGGAAATCACATTACAAAGGGGTGATACTCTCTACGATGAGTATGGAATCAATGAAGGGTAAGAGTTCCATTTGAATTGCAACAAACAGGTCTGAGTCACAATCTTTTGGAATTATGGAATCGCATAAACAATCACGTGATATGCTCTTGCCAGTGTTTAAAGTGTGTGGGGGTGAGAGGGGCATACATTCCTAATCTCCAGAACCACACACCACCCTCATGAAGCAGGGCCAACTGGAGGACAACTGGTGCTGATTTCTCAGAGTAGATCATTAATGTCAATGAAATAATGGGAGAGCTCAGCTATTTGTAATTGTATTGCCTAATTGGGTATTTTCAACCATTTCCAGTGCAAGATTTACTTAAATAGGAGTAATATTCCCCAAAAGGAGTTTATGGTGGCTTAGCTGAACTGAACTTCCAAGTGTCACTCGGAGAAGCTGAAGTGTGTGTGTGTGTGTAAATATATTCAGGACCAGTCAAAAGTTTAGACACACCTATCCACAGACGGGTTTATTTGTACTATTCTCAACATTTTTGAATAATTGTAAAGACATCAAAACTATAAAATAGCATATATGGAATTATGCACTGACCAAAAAAGTAATAAACAAAAAAATAATAATAATTTGTTGAGATGCAGCTCTGTGGGTTGGGACTCAAAAGGTTGCTGGTTCGAATCCCTGGGTCAGCAGAGTGTTCCCACAATTGGGCTGTTGGGCAAGGCCCTTAACCCTAGGGACTGGCTGACCATATTGTCTCCTCTACACCAGTTTCATGCGATGGCCTCCTGAGATGCCTTTCCAGCTGTCCTGAAGGAGGTGCCACATTTACTGAACTCTCATTGGCTGCTTTTCCTTCATTCTCTGGTTAAACTCCTCCAAAACCATTTCAGCTGTGTTTAGGTCAGTTTACCAGGTCATGTAATACAACACTCTATTAGTCTCCTTAGTAGGCGGCTTGGCATGTCCAAGCTTTTGACTGGTACACGCACACACACACACACGCACAATAAATACATGTTTATAGTTTATAAACTTTAATATGTCAAATCAGCAGGTACAGATTAACTTTTTTTTCCTTCTCACAACAACTAAATGAACTTGATATTTCCGAAGGGTTTTTATAAATGATAAAATACATATAAATATTAATGCCTTTTCTGCAAAGCGTTAACAGATCGCCACCTTTTACTGCAAAAGCCAAGGACTTTTTATCTTGAAGACAGTCCACAGCTGGAGCGATTAAACCTGGGAAAAATCCCAGCGTAACCCACTAATTAGGCCAAGACACCTGCTCTGCACTTTGTCCCAGATTTAGGAAGCTTTCGCAACTAGGCGATGTGGAGAAATAGGTTTTCCTTTCACTTTCAGTGCTGCACAGCTACACCAAGTCAAGGTAGAACTGCACAAGGTGTGACTGCTGGACTATAGCTTTTACGTACCTCTGAATGCCTGGATGATTTCAGCATGAAGCGCTCAAATGATGAGCTTCCAAAGGATTCAGCTGATGACCACAGTCCAGCAACGACAAGCGGGGCTAAAGCAAACCCCTAAAGGTCACATCAGCCCAGCCAGAGCAATCACTGAGATGTTCTGGTATCGGGTATGAGATGCGAGGGCTCATGCTAGCGACATGCAGTTGGGAGAAGAGCGGGATTGGGCTGGTCATTCTTCCTGTCCTAACCTTATCTGGCAGCAAAGCCTGCAGATATATACTCTACCCATTTACATCAACACATGACCTAATATTCATGCTAACCAAACCAACTGGGGCTTCTCTTTCTGTACTGTGGTTTTCATAGTGATAAATACTGCTTTTTTTGCCCGCTATCATTAAAAATAATATCAAAGAAAGATGTATTTACTCATTTCCCAGCTTTTTCTAAACCCCCTAATCCTTTACTAGAATGAGATTGAATTGAAAAAGATTATATAACTCCCAGACTGGGAAGCTAAATAGTAATAAATAATAATAATAATTTATTTATATAGCACTTTTCAAAAACAAGTTTACAAAGATGTGAGGTAGTGATTTAAAAAGCAAAAACGATACTAAGATACTACAGTACAGAATTCAAATCAGTAGAAATGCAAGAAACAGAGAGATGCAAGAAAGCGTGCGGGGGAGAAACTGCATTTAGATACTGTCATGAAGAGACCAAAGTACAAATGGCCGTCACCTTCGGTCAGCTCCGCAGAAAGCAGATTCCTGTCAAGTTCTCAGCGCCTCAGTCTTGGCTGTCAAAAGCAGCTCCATCCCTCAACAGTCAAACGAAAGACCCCTCCAGAGATAATTCTGCCTGGAGCATGGCCTCTGCCTCCAGCCCCACCGTACCTCTGCTGCGTCTGCACCATCATGAATAACAAATGAAGGCCAGCTCCCCTTTTCTTCTGGATATCGCAACAGACATGCTGCCAAATAACCTGGGTTCAAGCCCGGGGTCGACCAAAGCAATCCTGGTGTGTGCTCTGTGGCTCAGTGGTTTAGGATGCTATGCTTGTGATTGGTAGATCACCGGTTCCAATCCCATGGTGGGCAGAATGATTTTACTGTTGGTGAAATGGGTCCTGGAACTGGCTAACCCTGCTTTTTCACACCCAGTCCCCTGGCAGAGCCCTCGCATAAAGACTTAGCCCCTCTTCCCATAAATCTCTAGTGACGCTCCAGTTGGCTGCCAACAAGAAGTGCACTAAAACAGATTTATGACATTGTGTCCAACTCAAGAAATCTGCTCATCGATGTTTTGCAGGATAATCGATAACATTTACATTCTGAAAGCGAAAGGTAAAGATAAAAAAAAAAAATTTCAGAAAACAGGTTTTCTATATAACTATGCATGAATGCATGATGACCCAAAGATTGGCCAATCACACACCAGCAGCTGCACCTAAATGGCCAATAACAGGGGCCTGTGGTCCTTGTCATATCATGTCTTGTCATACTTAAGCTTGCAATGCACAGATGTTTACAGTATAGATCACAGTGGCTTGGCTTGATAACGGAAGAACAACAAAAGTTACCAGGAAATCGGAGCCAAAACCAAACTTCCTCTCTTGATTGCTTGATTATTCACAGCCACCCTTATTAATTGCTTTAGGATTTTTTTTAACACAGTGTCACACTATAAGTGTAAATCAGGCATTCATGACAAGCTATTCTGAAACCTGGCACAAAGGTCAAAGTTTTCCACTCCAAATCCAAGAATTCAACAGGAATACAGTTATAAAGTTCTTTTTCATGTAAATGGTCCAAGACACACAGAATTGTTGTATTCTTATAAATATCGAGTTTATAACGATAAATTGTTATTTTTATACGGTTAGTCAAAAATCCTTACGTGATAATCCTCCTGTAGGTGAAGCAACTATATCCGATGCTCTGAGCTAGGTTGCTAGTGTCGATTAAGATAAAACCACTGCTGACATCCGGTCAAGGATGCATGTAATCCAAGATCCTATTAAACACCACACCAGCCACGATTGTTTATGTCCATCCACTTTATCTGATTGCAAGACGTGCCCTGAAATGAAATGGTTTTCCTAGGGCAAACATAATATAAGTACATAATAGATAACAGCAAGTATGCTACCAGGTCATTAACATACCACATAACATACAATCGTTATA
Source organism: Mormyrus iriodes (assembly GCA_011763525.2). Classification (NCBI taxonomy): domain Eukaryota; kingdom Metazoa; phylum Chordata; class Actinopteri; order Osteoglossiformes; family Mormyridae; genus Mormyrus; species Mormyrus iriodes. Next base: position 2,207,389 of record JAAGVU020000129.1, read on the forward strand.
ATTTGTGCAGTGCTAGACAGGAAATCTCTGTAAAACATAACATAACATATAGACATTAATGCCCGTGATACGCAAGGAAACCTAACAGACGTGGCATGGCTATACACCGACATAAAATGGCGTCTATGCTAACTTCACGGCTAACGGGAATCTACGTCCTAACAACGGCGAGCACTACCTGAGAGATTAGACCATAAGAATTACTTACAGTCGAACAAGAAATTGTGAATTATGATCAGACTAATGAAGTGTGTATATCAAACCTTTTCATCAGGAAGAGAAGGAAGCTGGATCAGGTGGGCCACAGGTCAAGTGTAGCTCCGATCTTGTACCTTGACTACAGCAATCCTAGTCTTGCAATCCCCCCAGGGAATAACCTTGGTGACCTTACCAACTGTCTAAGAAGCTCTGGGTTGCTTACATCATGTTGCCATTTCTGCAGAGCTTGCAAATTGGGTAAGTAGAAGCAAATGAAGTGTCGCCAAAAGTGATCGGCCAGGACTTGGGAATGACGCCATTGGCATCTACGCAACAGCTCCCTATCAGGGTACTCCACTTGAGGCAGGGATGGGTCCAACCGCCCCATGAGCAAGAGGTTTGGCCTAACCGGATCAACGTCTGCGACATCGGAAAAAACTTACCCAAGTGGCTTGGAGTTAATCATTCCTTCTGCTTCGGCTAACAGAGTCCTAAGGACCTCTTCCATTGCCACTTGATTCCTGTGTGTGATGTGGAGGAATGACTTAATGGACTTGATCTCTCTTTCCCAACACCTGCCGAAATGTGGAGCGCTTAGTGGATTGAAAACAAATCTAATCTGCTGTTTGGTGAGTTCCTGCTGAAGCTGGGGGTGGAGAGCTTCAAAGGCTTCATTCAGTTCCCATTCCCCTCCCCTAAAATTGATGCCTTGGTCGGATAAGAGTTCGAAAGGCTTCCCCCTCCGAGCAATGAATCGCCAAAGAGCCATGAGGAAAGAATCGCTGTCGATACTATGCAGTAGATCCACATGTATGGCTCTATTTGTAAGACACTTAAACACTACTCCGCATCTTTTTTCCTGTCACCGACCAAGCTTGACTGCAAATGGTCCAAAACAGTCGACCCCAGTGGAATAGAATGTTAGTTTGCACAGTCGCAGCTATGACATGGGTAGATCAGCCATCTGGGGAAAGTTGGGCTTACCTCTCCACAGTCTGCAATTCACACATCCTCGCTCGTAGCGGCGTACAGCTTCTCTTCCTCAGAGAATCCAGTATCGTCACCTCAGCTCTGCAAGAACTCGTTCAGGGCCAGGATGACACAGCCTCTCATCACAATCCTGAATGATCAGCAGAGTGATGGGGTGATGAGCATCAAGGACGACTTGGTGGATAGTGTCCAGCTCCAGTTTGAGTGTACGCCGGAGACAACCTCCTACTCTGATCAGCTGGGCAGCTCTATCATACTCTGGAGCAAGATTGTACAGGCGACTGCTGGGAGAAACCTGATGACCTGCCTTGAGCTGGGTTATTTCTGCTGGGAAGCTCTCCTGCTGCGCATGACGAAGTAGGACCGTCTCCGCTTCGCTGTACTCATCTGCTGTCATGCGTTCTGCATTCCCCGCCGCCCCGTGCAGGGAGCTCACAGTAGCTTGGAGGAGGTCGCTGAAAGTGCGAAACTGACTAACATCTGGCAAGTCGGGGCATGAGATGGGGGTTATGAGACCACAAAAGGTGGATTGTTTAATATCCTCCTTCCATTCGGCAGGGGTGGACGTTGGCTTTGCTGGCCATCCTTCTGGGGGTCCATGTAGGAACGAAGGGCCGTAATTCCATCATTTTGATTTTGCTAACTCAGCGAGGGTCTTGCCATGGGTGATGTCGTCAGCAGGATTATTCCTTGTGTCTACATAGTGCCAGTGTTCTGAGCTGATCCACTCTTGAATCTCAGCAACACGAGTGCCGACAAATACCTTAAACCTGCATGACTCGGACTGCAGCCATGTGAGCACTGTGGTTGAGTCAGACCACAGAATAACGTGATGGATTGGAAGGGTAAGTTCTTCAGACAATACCTTAACCAGCTGAGCCCCTGTGAGTGCGGCACACAACTCAAGGCGGGGAATCGATATTTGCCTTTTGGAGGCCACCCTAGATCTTGCAGCAACTAATGCGACCTCTACCTTTCCTGTAGGACCCTGTGTTCTCATATATGTGACTGAACCATAGGCCTTCTCTGACGCATCACAGAACACACATGGTACAATAGTGATGTAATATGTGACTGTGAAGCATCACAATCAGTGCGTGTGTATATACAATTTAAGTGTATTTTATATAAGTAAATTGTTATAAATATTCACTTTCGTGTATAATAATTATAAATATACACCATGAGATTTCCTCTGAATCCTAGGGTATATATTTCCATTCATCCATTTTCCATATCTACTTGTCCTATGCAGGGTCACGGGGGTCCGGAGCGTATGGGCACAAGGCAGCGAATAACCCAGGATGGGGCACCACCTCATCATAAGGCTAGATAATATTCCCTCGATTTGTGTGAAGGCTAATTGAGTCCCTTGCAGGGCAGCATGTTTATGCAACAACATATCCAGTTCGGGGCTCACAAAACACCTTGGGAGGGTGATTTCCTGCAGGTCCTGTAACTCTGCTAGCCAGCAGTGCCAGGTGCCCAGCAGGTCTTCCGGTAAATGAGGGTCATCCCACTCCCTCCTCTTGTCCCACAATCTCTGGACTAGGACTTTGGCACGGGTGGTGAAGGGAACAATGTAAGCGATAGGGTCATACTGGCTGGCTAAGGTTATGTAAATGCTTCTCATGGTAGTCATGGCACTATCAGTGGGGCGGTACTTAAGTAGTGGTAGGGTGGCCTCTTTAGGTACATACAGGGTTTTCATGTTCTTCATTCTCAGAAGTGGTGTAGCATAACGGGAGATTCCATCTACATTGAGACGCATCGTTTTGGCTTCCAGAGTGTTGACTGCTTCACAATCCTGTTTGGATCGTGTTACCTCTTTAGCATTATAGAATGGGAGAACATCCATCTGCCAGAGTCTCTCAACATCCCTGCGTAGCTCTTTGGAAGGTGATGAAACAGTTGTGAAGTGACAACCCTGGGTTGCACTTCTGGACGTCACCTCCCCAGTAGGACCTTGCAGTGTACAGCCTAAACAAGTTCTAACAGCGACAGGACATCCAGGAGGTCCTAGAAGTACAGGCTCCGTGGGTGTAATCAAGTGGGGGTAGTCAGAACCTATAAGGAGGACTGGGTGCACGGTACCTACTGGTGGCAATGAAAGGCCCTGAAAATGCTGGTACCTGCGCTGAAGAGTACGAGTGGGCTGTACATGTTCCGCTAGACCCAGCGTTTTAGCTGTGAAGGCACCCTCTATCCAAAACTTCTTACTAGGCCGTGATGCTGGTGCAATGGAGAATGACACAGTAGCTCCATGTATTGTCTTGACATCTCTCTATACTGTGTGTAGAGTCAGGTCCTCAGGTACTCCATCTATATTTAGCTGACGAGCCGCACCATGAAGTAGAATGGTCCTTTCTGACCCATCATCTAGTATAGCATAAGCTTCCATGCTACGGTCTCCAGCCCTCAGCAGCACCTTAACCATTTTAAGCAGAACCTTCCATCTTTCTCCAGGTGTATCGATGCGGGGTGGTTCACAGATGGTGCTTGTCAGGCAGGAACTCACCTTTATGTCTACATCCTTCTGATTGTGTCTCTCTTGTGGCCTATCTTTGCTGGGTGGCTTGACATTCAACTCGTGGAGAATGTGTAGGTGCTGGCGGTTACATACCTTACAAGTTGACCTCAGGGTGCACTTTGGTACGTAGTGTCTGTGGGCACAATGCCAGCAACAATGGTTGCTCCTTATTCAGTTTTCCTTCACTTCTTTGGTGAGCTGTCTGAAGTCGTCACAGTGGTCCAGGTAGTGACCGGAGGTGTCACAGAAGGGGCAATAGGCCTTGGGACTCTCAGTCGTTGTGTACTTGGCTTTGGTTGGCTTTAATTGGAGGTAGCCTTTGCAGATGAACATTTGTCCTTCCATGATGATCTCTTATTTTTCTCAAAGCCTCTTTGCTGTGTTGGCCTCACTGCATCTTCATGAACCTGCATCTCGAACTCCAGCCAATCTGCAAGGTCAACTAGTGTTAGTATTGGCGCTTTCAGAGGGTGTACACTTCTTCTAAAGTTGCTTCGCAGGTCGTGTGGGAGTTTGCTGAGCAGCCTCGAGATGTTTGATCCGCATGGCAGCTCTATGTTCCCCTTTGTACCCAACTGCTCCAGCATGCTGACTTGTGAGCACACCCAAAGTGCAAACATCCAAAAGGCCCTAACATCTCCACTCTCTATGTTCTGTCTGTCCATGAGCTCTGCTATTCTCGCTAATGCCAGTTGATGAGGCTGTCCGAACTGTTTGTTTAGGTCTTCCATTGTATCCATAAAGGGACAAGGAGAGTGAGCATATGAATCGGCTATAAGCTGGGCTTCTTCGAATTTGAGGTGATCTGTGAGGACTTGAAACTTGAACCTTTCAGTGGCATCAGCAGGTAAAACATTCTCCAGAGCAGTTCTAAGGCGAGAAAATTCCCTAGGGTCAGCATGCGTAAAGTTAGGGATAGTTGGGGGAGGTCCTCTATATGTCCTCTCCTGTGCTGTCCAGATATGGGCAGGGGAGACATCTGTCAACTGAACAGACCTGATTGGGGTTTGGTTATCGCCTGGCCATGTGCTGGAAATAGCTTGAGGATCGACACTCCTCCTCAATACATTCCTGTTGTTCCTATCCAAGTCCACCCCCATAAAACTGGGTAAGGGCGGTTGTCTATTAGCTATAATTGGAGATGGGACTGAGCTCTGGGGTCTTAGCAACTCTTCAACCTCTGCTGAACGGTCTCGGACCGATTGCTGCATGGGTGGCATACTAGTTGAGCTCAAGCGTCTGGTTCTAGGCGTAGGTGTGGGTGCAGAGGACATCTGAGCCCTTACGCTAGTTCTGGGGTATGCATTACCCCTGGGTGCTGTCACTGGAAGATGAGCAGGGTGTGGATCTCGTCCCCCTGACCTAGGGGCTGGAGACCACTCTGTTGGCATACTGGCCACAAGCTGTTCCATCTTCCGCTCCATCTCTCTAAGGGCCCTAACTACATCTGGGAGCTGCTGAACGGTGTGGCGTATTTCATTGATCTGGCTCATCAGCTGATCGTGATTACAGTGCAAGTCATCCCGCCCTTCAACAAGGTGCTCACTAGTGCCATGGTGAGGGTAATTTGAAGCTCGCAAAGTGGTATTATCTCCCGCAGCATCCTCATGAGGGCTCCACCAATCTAACTCGGTCCAGGAGCTCTGTGACAGGCTTCTAGAAATTCTTTGTGGCACTGGATCTTCCCTTTCAATTACAAGCTCTTAATATGGTCTGGTGGGTGTTACGCTCCTCTGGCTATCATCCAGGTCATAGTCCAGGAGATAGTTTGGCATACGAATATGCCTTCGTGGACGAACTACTGGCTCTTCAGTTAGACGTTCTTCTCTGTCTGGAGAATACATGATCACGGTTGTAATTCCCTATCCGGCTCGAAGGACCAATTTTGTAGGTCAGGAAACTATATCCGATGCTCTGAGCTAGGTTGCCAGTGTCGATTAAGATAGAACCACTGCCGAAATCCGGTCAAGGATGCATGTAAGCCAAGATCCTATTATACACCACACCAGCCACGATTGTTTATGTCCATTCACTTTATCTGATTGTGAGAAGTGCCCTGAAATGAAGTGGTTTTCCTAGGGCAAACATAATACAGGTACATAGATAACAGCAAGTATGCTACCAGGTCATTGTCACGTCCAGCCCCGCCCTACCGATCTTTTTCCCCGATGTTTCCCGCAGACGGGGCTGCTGTTTAGCCGCGCCTGTTAATTGTCATAGTTACCTCGTGTTTTCGCCCTCTGTTAATCAATCCACAGGTCCTCATTTACTCTTCCATGTTTCTTTGTATATTAGCTTCCCCAGTCCAGTGCCCCTTTATCGGTCTTTGTTAGTGTCATGGCATGTTCACCTGTTGCCTGTCCTTACGTGTGCTGCCACCCGCACGAATAAAGTCCCCTCATGGGGTTCACCATCGCTCTGTGTCTCTGTGCTCTGTCTACCGGCAACATGCCTCGCCGACTAGCCCGCAGTCGCGACAGTCATTAACATACCACATAACATACAATCGTTATAATTTGTGCAGTGCTAGATAGGAAATCTCTGTAAAACATAACATAACATATAGACATTAATGCCCGTGATACGCAAGGAAACCTAACAGACGTGGCATGGCTATACACCGACATAAGATGGCATCTATGCTAACTTCACGGCTAATGGGAATCTACGTCCTAACAACGCAAGCACTACCTGAGAGTAACAGATTACACCATGTGGGGATTTAGCGCTAATACTGGGGATCTGCACAAATATGCAAGGGTGTGCACTAATATGTGGCCATGTGTTT
>JAAGVU020000129.1:2226981-2248117 GCA_011763525.2 Mormyrus iriodes
AGGAAATAAGCATGAGGAAATAAGCATGAGGAATGACTGCAGAATCTTAGGGGTTGAAGAGGTCACGGGAGGGGTGAGAAGGGCTGCTGAGGATACTAGCCTTGCTCACACGGTGCTTATCGAAGATTTCTTTGATGATTGGCAGAGGGTCCCAATGATGTTCTCGATTGTCCTCACTACCCTTGGCAAGGTACTGCGTTCTGAAGCTTTGCAAATCCCACACCACAGGAAATAATTATTTACATGCGTATTCTGACACTGAAGATTTCAGAAGTAGTTCACATCATAAGCAATGTTCACTCTGAGCTGTCCAGCTGTGCGCCCGCACACCTTACTGCAGAGGGTCATGTAGGGGGAGAAGATTTACCTAGGAAAAATAGGATAGATCAACAATAAGAAGTTACATGACCCAATAGTAGCATTGACCAGTGACATCATGTAACAGAAAAAAGTAGCCATCTTTAACAGGCGTGCTAAACAATTAATCAAATAAATTAACTAATAAAAAATAATTAAGGATACCCAGCTCTTCACTGTATCACAGCCTTGCCTGTCACTCCCAGTACAATATGGAAATAAAATTAATGAACTGAATGTTTGACACAGAAATTCATTATTACTATATTACTAATCATATTACTTTGATTTATGCAGTTGACTGGTAACTGCTAATAAGCTTCTGGTGAGCAGTAGGCTTACTGAGAACATAAAAAATCAGATAAAACACATTATGTATATGTACAGTATTATAAACTGTATTCCTGCAATAAAGAAAACGAGACAAAAGAAAATGTTTTTAAGTAAACCATGAGAAAATACTGTAAACTTATGCACAGCACTGTATTGTATTGATACCGTAAGATTAGTCTGTTTACCAGATGAATCATCTGTCTGTCAGTACCTACATTAATACTGTCTTACATGATACAACGGCACCGTGTACGGTCTGTGTTTGTGTGCATAAGTTTTGATAAAATTTAATTTCAGCTTAGCATCTTATAACTGCAATGAGTTGGGTTGCTTGTTCTCCCTCTGCTCTGTTCTTTAGCACAGTCCCTCTGCCTTCTTCTCCCTCTGTTCTGTTCTTTAACACAGTCGGTCTTGTTCTCCCTGGGCATTGACAAACTCCACACATACCTAACAGAGGAAATGAACAGAGTATTGACAGAGACTTGGTGGTTGCCAGATAACGCAGAAATACAAAATGGTTGCCGCGGAAGTTAAGGGCCAGTTTAGGGCACTTCTGGGAAACGAGTTCCCAGTCAAAGCTGCTTCAGCTCAGTCTCAGCCCCTGGCTGGAATAAGGGAGCCTAATTCCAATGTGAATACCTAAAAGATGGGCAACAGGGCAGTGTTAAAGGCCAGAGTCAGCTTTTAACTCTAGAAGAGTTCACCGAAACACTATCACCAATGCTCCTCATGAACAAAACAAAACATCCCACGATTTTTGTAAGAAATAAAATGCTTTATTTGCATTTCTAAATTTAGCATAATCATAATTAGTATAATCAACAAGATGCAATTTATTTTAGTAGGACAAATATCTCCTGCTTTGTAGAATATATTAATATACTCTGATTTATATACTCAAATAAAGCATCACGATTTAAGCAACTGCAGATGAGATTATTAAGAAACCATCAGCCATCACATAGGCTGTACATCACATAACGACAGATTCCTGAGGCAGAACTGAAGACTCTTTCTGACCCGTACTGGGCACTACTGCACACAGCTGGAGTTTCAGAGGGTTTGGTGCACTAATCCAAAATCGAGACGCAGTGACAGACGTGCTCATTCCCTGGGGTTAAACGCTGTAGGTGCATAGCACTCAGGCTATTACAGTTAGTTTGGGAGGGGGGGGTGTCTTCATTTCTGTATTTAACAGCACATAATACCCACACTACCTACAGATACACCAAAGCTAATAATGTCCATTATACCAGAATACTTTGTGAAATGAGACACTGATAAATTGACAGCTGTCAACATCTGAACTTTAAATTTGAATCCTCTTTAAAATTTCAAAATTGCAATATTGTACATCAGAAGAAACTGCAACTTCATCTGATAGAAACGGGAGCAGAGAACCACATTTCCCACTTAAAAAAAAAAAAAAACCTCTTTCCAAATTCACAGACAATTGCAACCATTACCAGAGCATATTCCGCAAATTATTGCATTTTATATCATAAAGCATGCGATGACAGTAGTACAAGACTACAGCTCAAACACAAATCAGAAGCACAACAGCATAACTGTTCAATTTACCATAGTATAGGACAGTAAAATGATCAATACATTAAATAATATTAACATTAAATAACTACCGCAATGTCAGCCTACAATGCAGAAATGATGGTGTATTACATTATCCTACAATTTTATTTTTAATCAATATCATTGAAGTATAGTAAATAAATATAGCTTACAGAAAAAGGAAGTAACATTATGATTACAGCAAGCAGGCATATTGTGCAAACAAGCGCATTAACAGAGGAAGCAGAATGTCGCTAGAGAAAGGGAGTGGCCATTAAGTGTGTCCCAGTGCACGTATGTAATCCCAGGTCAATGGTTACAGCGGTAGGTCTTCCTGTGGATACTCGCGAAGTGAATACGTTCCTCTGATTCTTTTTAATCACACAACGGTCACATTACAATACCATACATTTGAATTCAGTGTACCTGTCACAGTATTAATGGCTTTTCCTAAGAGCTCTGAGCATGTCAGATGTGCAGTAGTGACCTTTTACCAGCTCTGTCCAAAACAGACATTCCAACCAACCATCAGAGCCCAAATCTTGTCCAGTGATTCCCAGCTACACTCAGCAGGGCAATTACTGCGGTTGAGCGTGCGAAAACAACCCATCTATGTTTGCCCTCACTTTTACTGCATTAGGTTCTCACACCTTTTTAAGAGACTAAAGATTGTGTTCGAAAACAAAACATTCAACAACCCAGGAAAAGCAGGTTTCTTCCATCACAACATTCTCTATTGTCTATTGTCTCTATTGTTCTCCCCTAACTGCCCTGCATGGCTGTCATAACAAAAACAACACAGCTCTTTTCTGGAGCCACATCTACCAGAAGGTCCTCCTTCCATGATCCCTCTGAATAGACGGATAAACCTTTCCACCCCCTGCCCCTCTTTCCACTTAGTGTCTGAACCTGTAGGAGATGGGCAGCAGCAGATGGTTCTTCTTTAGTTCCTGGACCTTCATACGTGTCTTCTCATCCAGGGCAACGTAGCAGCGTCGAGCATAGTCCAAAAGCTTTTCCTTAGAGGGGTCAAACTCACCAACCTCCGCCACCTTCTCGGGGGCCACCAACAGCAGCTCTGCGATGGGTGTTGTCGAGGCGACCGTGTTGCGGTCCACCCCATGAATTTGAAACGCCTTAGACATGTTCTTTAGCCGCTGGTATGTCATCAGGATCTTTTTGTACCGGAACAGCACCCCAGCTGCATCTTTAACTGCAATATGGTGGGAGGTGAGCAGAAAAAACACTGAGATCAGGTTCTCTGACAAACAAGCCTCACAGCTAACGCTGACGGATTTGCTACGGTGGTGAATTCACACTCTGGAGTTACTATATCAGATTCATTAGTTCTCAAAATTCACAGCTCAAAGATTTAGTTTAGCAAATGCCGTGGCCTGGTATGTCCTGCAGATTACAGCAAAGTGGGTTTGACTCCTGATCAGCACTCTACTCACGCAACTTAAACCAGGACTGCAGCTACCAACCCATAACCTTTGGTAGACCAGATGGTACCAGTGATGGAGTGGCAAAAAGAAGAAGTGAAAATTATTGACGGCACAGTCCAGGTCGCTGAAGTCACACAGACAAACTCTCACCTCTCTGCCTCTCCTTCGCTCGGGCAATTCGGCAGTTTCGCCGCCTCATCGCAACTGGGGGGCCACTGCTGGGTCCTGATCCCAGGCTGTTCAACGTCACCGCCCCCGTCATGGCTTCACCCCCAGCCATTACGCCCTCTTCCTCAAAATAATCACCTTGGTCAAAGAGCTCCTCTCCAACTACTGTCAGGGAATATAAAAGCACAAACCCAAGGGAATACACTCCCACAATACAAACAGCTTGGTGCTCCATAACGTGGATGAGCTCCCCACCACCTCACCAGGTGTCCTGTCCATCTTGTCATTGTTGCTCCTCGCTTGTCCTTGCAGGAGCATGTCTGGGGGTGCTGGGGAAAGTATGAGTCCCGTTTGGGTGCCGGTCTGGCTGGAATTAACCATAGCGCTGCTGGACGGGCCCAAAGGCACTGACTTTCGTGAATACAGTCGACGGGGTGTATAGTGGTGCTCTATGGGACAGACACAATAACGTTTTTTCCTAAAAAGAACAGATTACAAATTAGCAGTAACAGTCTGAAAATGAACACTAACCCCTTTCATTCGCTCTCCTCCTTCCCCATGAAAACGTTCTTGATTCATAGCCTTAGAAGACATAAAGACAATAGAAAAAAAATTAATGTGTTTGTCTTTTAAACAAAAGACCACAAGTACGTTTTAGGCCACATTGTGCAACCATCTTAAAAACAGACACATACAGAACTGTATTGCAGAATAGTAAAGGACAGTAATAACCTCCGCTGTACGGTGTGACATGTCAGGGACCTTGCAGCTTGTGGATTTGTTGGTTTCAATCCCTGCAAAGCGCATCACCACACTTTAAACTGTTTAAAAATTACATCCAAAATGCTTTTTTTTAATTGAGGGTGGCATGGTGGTTAGCACTGTTGCCTCACACCTCAGGGACCAGGGTTCGAGTCTCCGGCAGAGCTCTGGGTGTGTGGAGTTTGCATGTTCTCCCTGTGTTGTCATGGGGTTTCCGCCGGGTACTCCAGCTTCCCCCCCATAGTTCAAAAACACACTAAGGTGAACTGGGGTTGCCAAATTGCCCACATGTGTGAGTGTGCCTTGCAATGGGAAGGCGCCCCATCCTGGGTTGTCCCCTGCCTTGTGCCCATAGGCACCAGACCCCCACAACTCTGAATAGGACAAGTGGGTACAGAAAATGGATGGATCGATGCATTTCCATTGATTACAATGACGTAACTGATGTACATTACAAGTTCAGATTATTTCTAACCTACTTAATAGTACAAGATAGGCACACACCCATTTACACTGACATAATCAATAGTGAACTGGGAAAAGAAACGGAACCTGTACGAGATTTCATGACAAACGTCATTCTCTCGTGTCACTCCACTGGTACCGTTTCTCTCCTGGGTCTTTGTGGAGAAAATGAAGCGGTCCAGCTGGCAGCGGAGAAAGTCGCGCTCCTCTTCCAGGTCCTCGATGCGCTTCTGCAGCCATGAGTTCTTCTCCAGGGAGATCTGCAGCTGAGTGCGCAAGTTTGTGATCAGCAGGTAGGAGGATCCTGATGCCGGAAGCCCCGATGACGACGACTCTGACAGGAGAGGCAAAACACACAGGGTACAAACTTATACATAAAATCGATCATTCACGCTGTGTGGGGTATTTCACCAAAAATAAAACCACTCAGTAAACTACAAATAAAAACATATATAAAATGCTCATTTTTATACGAGTGGAAAGCTGACAGTTTTTAATCAGCCCCAAAACTTATGTTTATAGTAAATTAATGTGACATTTTAAAGTACCACTGTGAATTTCTACCATTTGTATTTTTTTCTGTAAATATTTAAGCATTTCATAATTTCTAGAAACAATCTATTCATAGATGTTAACAGGTTGTGAACATTTTGCATTCCTTTGACTTTTCAGTGCAGGTCACGCTTATTCTTAACCCGTTAAACTAAGGTGATAACAAATAATGTTTAGATTTAACTATTGTTTACCAAATCACTGAAGCTCTCCATACACCACTCTTAAATCAATCTTACCTTCAAAGCTTTGTTCATTCTGGCTAAAAAAGCCAGACTGTTCAAAGGTGTTGACCTCGAAAGGAATGGAGATTTCATAGCCGTCTTCATTCTTCAAAGCTTAAGAAACGGAAAGAAATTGAAAAGAAAAAAAATACTGATTAAGGGTGTGCTGATATGTCGCGACAAAGGTAAATGTGGTGAAACCCCATATGCCAAACTGTCAGTGTGGCCTCTGCGACATGGGCAGTGTACACCAGCGGGGGGGGGACCAGGCACACGCAGCTTAAAAGCACTTTATCCGGACTAATCGAAGCCCAGCTTACCGTGACCGGGCTGCGCCCCCGTCTGCGCCCCCTTCACGCTTCCTGTTTCCTGCCTCTCGCGAGCTCCCTGTTTTCCCAAATGTGACATATTAGCCGAAGGGGTTATGCAGGATACAGATGCCCGATATCTTTCTCTTGACATTTATAATAACAATAATTATAGCTTAACTGTATTTCAAAGGAACGTGCAGTCTCCCTAATTTACTGTTTCTGTTCGCTACAACAATCTTTCATAACTAGGGGCTTGCAATTAATTAGTGACCTGCAGGTCTAATTCCTAACACAGCGGCTCTCAGGTGGCTCGCCAGTCGTCAGTACCATCTTGCTATGTTCTGCCACAAACAGCGACATTTGTTCCATATCTATTTCATAAAAGTGGGGAATACAGACCCCTAAGACATAAATCCAAGCATTACCCGGGTCATCTAACTTAGTTATCCTACCGAGTAATCCAGATAACTATCCATCTAGCTAGTCCCTCATCTCTTCGTCACATCTATACCTTTTTTTTAACTCTATGACAATGAATGAACATAAACAAACCATTTCTTCCTGCATAATTTTGTTCGTTTTCACGCATCAGCTAACACTATTGCTGTTTTTCGCCAGACACCTGTTTGTATTTTTCCCATCACATTGCAGCTAACGGTTAATACGCTGTTATCACGATGCTGGGTTTTCCCGTGGCGGAGATTTACTTCCGGTCACGCATGTCGCGATAAGGGAGCGTTCATAATGGTCAGGAATTGCTAAAAACGAACAGAGCAGAGTAAGGGATCGTCAAGAAATTACACCAACTAACGTGTAATTAATGCCCTGTAATTCATGTCTACATTACTGAAAAAAAACGCGAAATTAATGTACAAAATTATGTATACGTTCCGCTTTCTAAATACCATAAAGTCCTCAAAATGCTCCAGGGGAACAGCCCTACTTCTGAAAGCTATGCCAAAAATAGTAAATATATAACACTGATTTGTCGGCACACTTTATTTACTTTTCTAGTAAATATCCTTATTTACTTTGGTACTGTAATAAAAACACATGGGAATCTAGCTTGCGAATCAGCACAAAGACAGGTGAGTGATTGGTGTCAGGTAACCCGACAAAGACGGAGGAGGATCCGGAAGCAGGACGGCGGATCTTGGGAAATCTTTTCTTTTCCAGTTAAATTAAACCCAAACGACAAGATAAGGAGAGCTGCGGAAAAGTCCGTAGGGAGCCACGCGTTGAATGGTGAGATTATAATATCCACAGTATAGACGGGGACTCCTTAGATTGGGTTAAAGTATAGAAAAGTTAGCGACGGACGTGTTTTAGTAAACGAAAAATGACTATTCCAGGGTGGAGTCCGTTGTAGGGACAGTAATATGTGCAGTGTTCAGGGATCACTGTATCAGGAGTACAAACAAGTAAATTACGGCGGCAGTGCGCATAGCTGGTAGGTGACACTGAGCGTCGGGGGCCGCTCCTTTCAGGTGCCCCTGTGAATGAGCAATGCAATGCATGCAAGGGCAGCCTTTGCTATTAACACACAAGGGACGCTCTAATGCGTGACAAGAAATGCATTCAGTTATGATTTGTCTGGTTTCCTTTAATGCAATATGTTTTGCCTATTTTAGTTGCTGGTCTTAGTGAATTACAACTAAGTCATGGTGTTGTAAGTAGGAGACCAGCTCTTTATCATTGCATATTGGCTGTAAATACGGTCCCTGACAAACCCACTGCATCCCTCAGGCGACCATGCTGCCCCGCTACGAAGGCTTGTCTCACTGCAAATTAGCACTCGTCTTTGCTGTGCTGATGGACCTGCTGGGTGTCACAGCTCTGCTGGTGGGAGTGTTCGCTCCCCTGGAAATTAAGGGCAGGGATTTTGGAGACTTCCTCGTGTACTCGGGGGCACTGCTGGTTCTGATGTCCCTAGGGGGTTGGGTCATGTGGTACAGTGGCAACATCGAGGGCTTGACATCACGTAAGGAACTGGGCTACATCGGAACCGCAGTGGACCGGCTGGCGCGGACTCTAAGCCGGAAGATGACAAGACGGATTCACAGCGGCCCCTAGGACTCTGGGTCTTGGAGGGGAATGGTCAGCCTAAGCCAGGGGTCCCCAACTGTTTTTCACGCAAACCCAAGGCCCGCTGAAAAAAGCTGGCTGCGGGGTGGTCCCCTATTGCCAGGTGGGGGTCCCTGGTCTAAGCGACAATGGAAAACAATTTTGAGTAATTCAAACAATTACACAGCCTTTTTCATTCTGTTTGATACGACCACATTTGCCCCTTTCTTTATCATTCTTTGCCGTAAGATTTTAACAGACTATGTGAAACATTAAGAAATTGATATTTCGGTTTTGGAAAACACATTTCAGCGGTGTGCTTTGTTTTGTATAATTGCAAATACTAGATTGCTGTGAAATGGCTCAAATGAGAATATAGCACCCTCTGATTATCTCCTGCCGCACAACTCACACGGTTGCATTCTGCCGTTTCTCCTAATCTCTTTCAGTCTTACAAAAAAGTCTGTTTGACAGCTGCTACAATCACAACCGACTAACAAGCCTACAAGCCAAGCTGTCCTCATTGGTTATGAATGTTACGTGTTTAAGTGTATGGGATGTAGATGTCACTAACAGTATTTACTTGTATTTAAGAAAAATGCATTTTGAGTTTTTAAATATAGAGCTTTCTTGTGCATGTGCTTTCTTTATATTCTTTTAATATATAGTTTTTCAAAATGGAATGTTTTCATATCAATAAATCGCGACTTCATTATTGATAGCTAGTTCCAGTAATATCCAGACTATTACCAAATTAAAAATACTGTACAAATTCAGAAAGAATACTGTATTTACAATAGCTGTTTTCAATTTCATGACTGATAAGATGCTATAATTAGACAACAGCTCACTGCAGAATAAAGGATCCAGCTGTAACACTGAAGTCAAACCATTACCAGAAGTTATAGCATGCTTGTTCCCATATCTGCACAGAAAATTAACTTAAATTAACTTAAAATAGAAGTAATAAAATACACCAGTAAACGAAACAGAACATTCAGGAAGAGATACACTCCCTATGAAGCAGTGATTGTTAGCAATGTAAACCACCAGAGTGCCAGGACACACCAAAACAACAAAGTACAGAGCAGCATGTTCAGCGTGCACAAGGAGTCACAAATGTTTCACAGTAGTAAAAACGGCATGCTGAATACGCTTGGGCGGTATTATGGTATTCCCCGGCCTTTAAATCCCAAAGGTATTATTTTAAATACCGTCAAAAATCCAGACACTCCACTTTATATTAAACTGACATGGAGGTGCTGTGCACTATAATACGTGCCGCCAGAGGTCAGTTCACTGGTGAGAAAGATGGTGACTGCAAATGGTAACAACACAGGATTAGTTACAAAAAAAAAAAAAGTAGTATCCATTGCACTGGTTTCATCTTAGATGACGCTGTCCATTGCATTTAAGTTTCATTGTACATTGAGAATATTTGTGTACATTGTGCACGTGAAGTTACCTGAAACAGATGATTTTTTTTTACTTATGTAAAATACAAATCTAAAATAAATTTAATCACAACAGGGAACTCAGCCCAGATTCTTATGCGTCTGCATTCGTGGTGCTGTTAGTAGATTCCTAAACTACACTTCCCATACACCCTAGGAGGTGGTTACATGGCGTGTGGAGTGGTGTTACTTAACTTTTCAACAAGTTGTGTCCTTGTTTCCCTAGTGCTCAGATCCACACTGATGAGCCCAATTAGGCTCTCTGATTCCAGAGTTTACAGTAGCCTACAGTCTAGAAGGTATGACGGTATGAAAAAATATACACCGCCCAAGCCTAATGCTGATTCTCAGTAAAACCATTGGTTTTCCTCTGCTTGCATTGTTGATGTAAAGCAGGTAATGACGGCATGTGATCTGTGCTCCATCCCAGAAAGAAAAACTTCCACCATGTACCATGAGGTATTAATAGTTGTATAAGAGCCAGAGACAAATATTACTTGTAGATCATGTATTACTCTGAATGACAATAATCCAAAATGGACATTCATCCAGTACTGCGCATCAGTGCTCTGACTTCAGGTAGACACACCTACAGGAGGGCTGGAATACATCTGCTGTGAGGAATTAACAATAGCATCCATTAGAGGGCGGGGCTTGGAAGCGAGGGGGAGGAGCTCTGCCAGATGATCATGTGACTCCGCTCAGAACGTTGAGGGACAGATTCAGGCAAGCTATCGCTACCGTCGTCTCCTGAAGTAGAAAATATTAAATAAACAGCTTCGCACAGACCAAAAACACACACAAAAAAAGTTTAAATATTACATGAAGGTAAATTAATTTAAATTATCTGCTGAAACCAGGAATCCAATGTATAATCCTATTAATATCTACTGCCCGTGTTGACAAAAGTGGGCTTACCGATGCGGAAATTGATGTACCCCTCGCCTCCGCTCAGAATAAGCCGGGAGGCAGAAAGAGGGGATCCCCCAGTGGTGGGCGGGTTCAGGCAGCCTGCGGGTGAAGCACAGACCGTACGCCTCGAACATGTGGAAAGCGTGAGAGGCAGGAGAAATACCACTGCTGCCCCCGTAAGGTACGGAATGTACAAAAGTGGAACCAACACAATTGAAAAAAAAAACTGATTCTCTCTGCCCTATACAAATTAAATGTTTAACAGAATACAGAACTCAGTAAAAACACTGATATTAATCACTATGCTGCCATGAATGATGAAAAATAGCACTAGAAGTTCATGGTAACTTATTAAACCTAATTACATTAATTATTAACTTGTCATGTCACCTCCTGGCCACCATGGGAGACCGTTCTTCCATAATGTTCCATCCTCTGTGATACTGATTTAGTCTTAGAAAAACGTGAAAAACCCAGTGCCTTTAACCAATCACTATAAGACTATAAGATCAGCTAGATTACGTAGAAATAATCTACAAATCAGAAACACCATTAAATGTCGGATGACATTTCATAACACGATACGGGGGCCTAGAAAAACCTGCTCAAAAGGAAGAAACTGAAGAAATGACATCAAGGTGGAAGCTGAATTAAGGTAAATCAGACATAAAATTAACACACTTGGAGAGATTTACAGACCTTGGGTAGAGATGATGAATTTAACAGCCTGACGGTGTCCATGGTAACATAGCTGAGCTCCAGACAGAGTGCAGTATGGGATAGAGGCCTCAGAACCTGGGAAGTATAGGGTGACAGAACGAGATCAACTGGGCAGGTCCCATCATGTTTGCAAAGAGACTCTCTCCAGCCTGGAATACTCACTGAGTAGCATTGGGATGGAGAATATGGCACCACTGCCAGTCCCCACCCATAACCGTCCGCAGATGACAGACAGAGCTGAGATCTGCAAAGGCGAGAGAGAGAGGAAGGCCGGACCTGGAGGGGAAGATGGCGGAAATCACAACAGAGCTGAGAGACTGACAAGAGCAACATAATGCAGCAAGGACTCAGTGAGAGCTTTAACCTAGCGTTTTTGTGACTAATTGGGCCAAGTCCACTTCCTGCAGGGGCCGGCAGCTTGCCCAGTCGAACAGCCGGAGGGTGGAGTCCAGCCGACAGGCGGCCCACACCCCACAGGCCGCCGAACACAGGAACCGCACCTGCTGCTCGTGGTGCTCCGACACGCTGAACGTGTGCTGCAAGGTGAAGGATGGTGAGCAGTGGCGGACGCAGGGAGTGCAGGCAACATCGCCATGAATGCTTAAAGAGCCAGAAACGGGGCTTCTGCCAGCCCTTACCTCCAACTTACGCCCCTCTATAGCAACCACGTGGATCTGGTTCCAGTATCCCACCCATAACCGATCCTCTCGACCCAGGACACAACGGAGGGGCTGCACTGGAGATGTTCCCAAGACCAACAGGTCCTGAGACTGCAGATCCCAGTCACCTGTAATTCATACATCTCATTAGGATTCAGACTGTCGGTCTTCTGCAAAGCCCTGACTGAAACGGGCAGCAAAAGCCAAGTTCACTCTGTAGCTAGTACAGGGTTTGGTGGATCTGCGTCCGCTTAAGCAGACCGCACAGGGCCGAACTGGAATCTCCGAGCACACCATGTTACATGACGATGCACAGCCTATAGAATCTCAAGGCTACAGGAGGCCGACTCCACACATCAGAAGAGGCAAGGGCAAGGGCTCTCATCTGCGGCGTGATTAACAATCATTCAGGGCGCGTGGAACAAAGGCCCGGCGCGTCCATTTCAGTGCATCACCATGACAGTGAAAGATGGAGATTAATACGTACCGGAAGTGCGGCTGAAGAAACACAGCGACCCATTGGCTAATCCAGCAATCACATGACCCTGAAAATACCTGCGAAAAGGTATAAAGCGATAGGAAGGCTTTGCAAACATCATGCACAAAATAATCAAATGGAAATACAAAAATGGTCACTCACGTTAGAGAGTGCACACCCTCAGACAGAGAGAGCGACTGCAGGCAGCGCCTTCTAGCCGTGGATGCTGAGTGAACTAAAATGCTATCAAACACAGGAGACAGATATGTAAGACCGCAGCAGTGCCGAAACATGACGTGTATTGGAACAGTCCATCAAGCTTATAATAAGCCCAGCATCGCACCTTCCGTCCTGAGTGCCTATCCACACTGTCCCCGAGGAGTCCCCTTCTGCAGAGCGGAGAAAGCATTAATAATCCGTAGTGCTATGAATGGTGTTCACATAACATGATTAGAAGCTACCTAAACAATATTATGGCTGATTAAAAGCGACACTGAATCGCCCAAGCAGGGCATGTTCTCCAGCGCCAGCTGGAACCAAAGCAAACCATGACGCTTTAAAAGCTTTAAGAAAAACACTGAAGACCCGTAAACACGGCTAAGCCTTACGCCGACGGCAAAGCCTTATTCCAGCTTAAGCCGAGTGTTTTAACCGTGTGCCATGAGACTAGACATTTCATGTTTATGCAATCCTACAGGCAACATAGGCGGTGCCATCGCCTGAGGGGGTGCCGCCTTGCCAGCGAGTTTCACTCTGCCTCAGACGGGACACCAGCAGTGAAGCTTGCCCGCATCGGCTAGGATCGGTACCGGGCTCATGCATGCAAACCGATGGCACAAGGCAATTCCCACAGTCAGGCCCCACATCCCATTATTCGCACGGCCTGCAGCATGCAAACTGACCAGCAGGGGGCACAGCACAGAGACAGAGTGCAGGGGAGGTGGGCGGGAGGCTGAACTGATCCAGGACAGTGTTGGAGCGTGTGGGGTCGATCACTGTGACATCACTGCTGGAGGCGGGGCCAGAGATGACCCACACCGAACACTACCAGGGTGAAAACAGACGGATGGTGAAGCTTGATTGTGGACAGCAGATGTTATGGTGCCAAAGATATACTAGACTCAGATTTCAGTCCATGGTAACATCATGACAAAATGGGATCATTACCATAGGGTCACCAGATATCTCGGGCGTGATGGCTGCAGCGCACGTCAGCTGCAGGAACAGAACGCAAAGGTCAGATCCGTTTCCGGGGCCAACAGCTCTGACAGATATTCATCTCTGACTCACTGTCACCTTGGCGCTGGTGTCCCTCTGGTCTAACAGCCGCAGCTGCACCAAGACGGGCACGTCTTTCGGCTCGGGTGGAGCTCCATTGCCAACCTGCGAGTCACAAATGTGACGTCAGCGTGATGATCACCACATACAGAAAAGCGATACGGCGAGCCAACCTTCCCGAAAGGAAGCCTGGCTGGCAACAAGAAGCCTGGATCGAAATCCACCTGCAAATGAATGCGGGTTCAGTGGCGCACAAACCCAAAGCGAAATGAGAACCATGAAAGGGGAACGGGCACTTCGTGATAAATTCGGATAGTTATGTTCTTGTTTGTCTGAATTCCCTGAAGTGAAAAAACTTCTAATTTGTTTATCCACCTGAAAAAGCCTTTCCTACGCTTTTAGGATGCACGTGTTCAAGGGTGAGAGCTGGGATTACCTGCGAGCCTGTCTGCGGGATAGGCATGCTCCAGCCATGAACCTGCCGTTTACCCAGAGTGCTCCACACGTGAGAGCGGATGTCTTGGTACAGTTCCTTCCGCCTGATCCGTGGGGACGGGGTGGAGCCTGGGGCGCCACTGAGAGACGGGGGCAGGGGACACAGTGTGAGAACTGCTGCTTACACCTGCAGCTGAGCATTCACTGGAAGTTCCGCCTAGCCACTCTTATGCCTATTTGCCATAGGAAACATTTAAAGCTATTTATTTAAATTGGGTTAGCAAGCGTATATTTGCTCAGGATAAAAAAAAAGATCAAGATAATTTGTATAACAAACTCGCAGGAATTTCTTCTGTTCTACAGAACGTTACTCTCAGATGGCTGCAACACCAACACTCCAGGTCCCAAACCCTCCTCGCGGAAACCACCGTCATATCATGTATGTCAAATTTCACCACCAGCTCACTTAAATTTATATAATTAGTTGGAGAAAAAGAAGACTCGATGAGATACTGATTAGTCATACAAAGTGAGCTAGTGATCACGGCAAAGAGTACGAGGGCAGATTGGATGGTTGCTGCAAATACAAGGGTGCCTTTTGGGGAGGTAAGCCGACACACTGACAGACACTTTCCAACATGAAGATCATTTAAACATCATTTTCTTTGGCAGCCTAAGACTTTTTGCACAGTCCTGTGCTTGACGTTTGCCTCACTTGTACGTCGCTTTGGACAAAAAGCATCTGCTAAACGAAAGCAAATGTAAAGTAAAATTAAAATTCATCATAACGGAGCCAAACCCAAGCTTAATATGCTCCGGCCTGGTCCCCACACAGAGGTGCTTAACTAAACGCTTGCTTACTCGGTCTGAGTCTGGCTCACGGCCAGCTGCCGCGGGTGGATCTGCATTGGGGAGAGCCTCTGCTCCGCCATTGCCGAGGGGGGGCCGCCCAGCAGGCCAGGGGGTGGGGGGAAGGGGTCCTTGGTCAGGCCAAACAAGCGGTTAAACCTGAGGGGGGCACAGGGCACTTAAACACTACAGGACCCATCATAACTTTCACAGCACTTCCACATTTTCTGAGGATGGGGGAAAAATAAAATATTTGAAAATCCCAACCACAGACAGACACTTACAGTGTCATCATGAGTCACGGGACTCACACCTGACATTCTGATATGATGCTGGAGATAGGAGTGTGTGATCTCCCTTCTCACCTCCTCCACACGCCCGTCCTCCTCTCCTCCACACTCCTGTCCTCCTTGGAGGGCCTAATTGTGGATAGACCAGGACACCAACTCAGAACAATCCAAGTTTGGGGAGGAGAGTCAAAGAGCTTACAGAGCCCCCACTGGGCTGGACAGCGCAGTCACACACCTGTGAGCCTGTGACCGCCGTATGGACTCCTGCAGCTCAAACAGGCGCTCCTTGTACTGATTCTTCTCCATTACCACCCGTGCCATTTCCGAGCGGGAAAACCGGCGCCCGGTGCCGGGCAGGGATGACTGCCAGGGAGACGGGGCCACAAAAACAGGAAGTAACATGCGGCAAGTGGCTGAGTACAGTGTAGATTGCAAGGTACACACACACACACACACACACACATAGACACACAGCAGTCCCTCCTTATCTGCAGGGGATATGTCCCAAAACCCTCGGTGGATGCCTGAAACCGCATGTATACTGTGTATTTTCCTATACGTACCTATATCCCTGTGACAAAGTTTAATTGATAAATTAGACACAGTAAGACGGTAACAATGCGAAACCACAGCAGTCAGTCTGATATCCGAGGCAGCTACCGAGTGACTAAGGGGCCGGTAGCGTGTCCCGCGTGGATACAGCACACAAAGGGGCGATTCACGTCCCAGGCGGGACGGCGTGAGACTTCAGCACGCTGCTCGGAAGGGCACGCAATTTAAAGCTTATGAATTGTTTATTTCTGGAATTTTCCATTTAATATTTTCAGACCACGGGTAACTGAAAGGGCAAATAAGGGAGGGAACCACTGTATTACTGGATGTGATTGTGATATTGTGATATAGTGATATTGTGATATAGTGATATTGTGATATATGATATGATATATGATAAGTCTCTCACCTCTGAATCTTCTCCATGATTTTGTTCCAGTTCTTTGCGAAGTCTGTCAGAAGAGATATTAAATTAAGAACAACAAATATGAAATGACCTGTCAGTTTAAGCAGTTTAAACTAACCACCTAAAAACAAAGGAGTGACAATCCATCCAGTGCAGGGCCTTGGTGACCCCGGATGGGATTCCAGTCTAGGGCAGAGAACACGCTCCAACATTAGGGGGAGCTTTTGAGTCACTAATTCACCTCATTACAAGTATTAGGCTTGCAGAAGGAAACTGGAGCATCAAAAGGAAGCCCGCAAACAAAGAGAGAGAAAACCAGACAGAGCTATGGGCAGGAAATCATATCCACAGAACAGGGGTTACAGCGCCACCTAGTGAGCAACCACGGCATCCCTGAGGAGTTAGGAAACTGCAGGACACACTAATCACAGCATCGAGCACATCGTCGGCTAAAGCTCTCCGCCTTACCGCTTCACCTCCTCCTCCAGCTCCTTCACCTTCCCCTCCAAACGCGTGACGGCTTCACGGTACGACGCTAGCTCGCAGCTCAGGGAAGCTCTCTCATTGGTCAGCTCCTCCACGCGGCTGATCAGCGCTCTACGGGCGCCATCGATCAGTTCGCTAGGTGACAACAGAAGGGTTGAGTGAGGAAACCACACCATCAGTTCCGTGAAGCCAGCAGCACTGAAGAAGCTCTCATACTTGGTGCGTTTCAGTTCCTCATACTGGGACAGGATGCCCTCATGCTGCTCGGCGCTGCCTGTGTGAAAAAGGAAGCGATATCAAACAGGTCTGGTGGCTGCAGCTGAGAAGATACACGCTGATCTGACCCCCCCCAGCTTACCTCGGACACTGGCACCCCGGTCCACGCTCTCCACGTACTCATGACTCAGCTCGGAGAGCTCAGAGAAGACCGAGTCGGTGTTCCTCAGCTCCCATTCCAGGCTCTCTCCCTCGTCCTGCCCCTCCTCTCCGTCGTTCTCCCCCACGTCTCCGTTTTCCCGCCCGCCGGCCTCAGCTCCTGCCTGAACAAGGTCGCTCACGTTCCCAGGTTCAGCTCCACTGGGGGAGGGGCAACATTCCTGAATGAAACTTGTGTGTCATAACGCACCTTGAACATGTTATCTTCATATCCTCACACAGCCCTCAGCATGCATGGGACACAACAGCGGGTTCCGAGAATACAGTGTAACAAACCAAAGCTTCATCTCTCAGCGTATTCAAGCGAGCCGATTTGAAGGAGGGGACCATGAGAGCCGGCGATGCATGGCTGACGCGATTTCAGTTCTGCTCATGCTGACTAAGTGCAGACGTAAGAGGAATAAGACCAACTCAGCTTCCCCCATAATGGCAGACATTTCTTTTACACTAATCGACTTTGATATCACAATTCTTCACCCTGCACTGTCACATCCCAGCATATATTAGCGCTAGTTCACCCTGAACGTTTTCGATTCTCAAACTAAGAGCGTAAAACGCCGTGCGCTGCCTTCCGAGCCAGACCCATTGGTTTTCTGCTGGGAAGGGTGTTGACCTGTTGCTTTCCATCTGGGATGAGCGCATGACCCAACCATATGCTGCCGCCAAAGCACTGAGATCAGGGATGAGTGTCATACCTGGCTTCAGCCGAGCGCTCCACCTCCGCCAGCTCAGGGGTGGAGGTGATAATGGCTTCTATGAAGGATGCAGCACCCGCCTCTCCACCCTCGCCTGCTCGCCTGTCCTCGGGATCGAGGGCCTCCGAAAGGCAGCGATCGGGGGGTGTTTCTACTCTCAGTCGCGTCTGAAAGACCCAAAAGACAGCGATCCATAAACGGGGAACTGACTGCCGTCCTCAATCTTTGTAATAATTTGCAGAAGCTGGATTTTTTGAGTTACCTGCAAGACTGAAGCTTCAGAAGGCTTTGAATGCCCAAGGGGACTATATGAGCTATTTAGGACAATAATAAACAAACAACAAGTTATCAGCAAGCAATAACCTGAAACAAAAAATTTACATAAAAAATGTTAAGGTGATGCTCTAGTGATAGAGATAAAAAATAACATGAGGCCAAGACGGAGAGTGACCTTATGGGGGACAGGGAGCCGTCTCCTCTGTCAGAGTCCTTCCGCCTCTCCAGGAGGTCCCGGTAAGTGTGCAGCAGCTTAGCAGGGAGTATAAGCGCCTGGAGGTTAGCCGCGCATTTTAAAAGCGTTCTTTTTTAGGAGGAGGGCAAACGGGCAGCTCACCTTATTGTGAGTGTGTTTCAAAGTGCTCAGGTCTCGAGCCAGGCTGGATTTCTGCTCCTCCAGGGCTACCACTGCAATAATTACAGACATTAAAGCCTAACTGCTGATTCCCCTTGAGCTCTTTCACACTAATATTCCTGTGTGCACCTTCATTTCCCGTGTCGGAACAGAGGCGTCACAACAGATCTGGCAACGTTTCTGTAGCCAGTGACATCACAACGAATCCCTGGTACGCGTGACATACACGGCGATTAGAGAGGACTTTGGCGGCCCGTCTTTACGGTGGACATTAAACAAACACCTAAAAAGCTAAAACTGATAAGTACATTCAAATGACCAAAAAGTCAGAATCCAGTTTCTCTCATCAGCGTGCAGAACAGCAGCACGAAAGCATCAGGGGTCTAACCTGACATGGCTTTTAATAAAAAGGTGTTTGTGACTGAAATGGCGCATTTGAAATTTGAATTGTTCATTTTTACATGGGAGTCCAGGAATTCAAGTTTTACAGCAGCTGAAGAAAATGGGGTGTGTGTGTGTGGGGGGGGGGGGTGATAAAAGAGGCCACCAATACAAGGAGAGAGAAATTGTAAAGGCAAGAAAAGACGCAGAATTGACTGGCCGCTGCACTCACGCTGGTCGGCCTGCTCCCGCGCTTTTCTCTCCATCTCCCGCTGCCTCCGCTCGCGCTCCTTCTCCCTGCCCCGCACTGCCCTGCGCTCCTGCTCGAACTGGTCATCCAGCTCCAGGTACCGCTGACAGAAATGGAAGACAGCTTCATGCCACACGCCGTCAGGTGCCCCTTTCCTCACGTCTCCCCTCCTTCTAGGTCCAGAGGATGCTTTACAACCCCCAATGTGGCGAGCCCACCCAACATGGCGCTGTGCAAATGGCCCCACGCCATCCTGGCGGTCGGCAGTAGCACAAGCACGCTTTGCTCGCCGTACCTCCTGGCTCTCCTTGCGCAGGGCTCTCTCATTCTGAAACCTCTCCAGCAGTTCCTTCCGCTCCCCCTTCTCCCTCTCAGCCTCCTCCTCCCTCTCCTTCAGCTGTGCCCGGCAGCTCGCCAGACCCTCCAGGACCCAAACCAGAATGGGCACCAGCGGCTCCACCGCCTCAGGGCCATGAGCTTCGATCACGGACTGTGAGCAGGGCGAGAGGGATCCACGTGACGGGACAGGAAGGCACACAGCAATGGGGACCGGCGGGTCGCAGGGTGACAAAAACAAGCCCTGTGAATGCTGGCCCAGGGATTTTTCCGGAAGCCGGAGAGGGCCACGCTCACAGCGGCTTTGGGTAGTTTCACTGAATGCAGCTGCTCACCTGTAGCTCGGAGTAGACCTTGCCAGCCTCCTCACTCACAATCTCAGGGTCCAGCTCCAAGTCCCCAGTAGCACAGAGAATGCTTTCGCTGAGCTCCATACCGAAGCCCCACTCAGCTACTTCAATTACTTCCACCTCTAGAAATATAAAGTTTTCTAGTAACAGTGCAACTAGTCCACCCAGTATGCACCATTCATAAGTATCTATAGACTATGGATCTACATCCCTTTACTTGACGTACATCGTTCCCCTGTCTCGAGTCCACTCTTCCTCACAAATTTCTCCATGGCAGTTTGCTACCGAAAAGTCCCTGTAATGAAAGTCTGTCACAAACTAGCTATTGATGTATGGGGCAGGATGGCAGGATTGGGTGTCCATTCTGAAAAAGGAAAGACAAAATCATGATTGCTCTGCTTCAGCACCCCCCCTTCTGTCTCAGTCAAAGTCAGACTTTTTCCATTTTCCCCAGCCGGGCTCCTCTCCGACCCGGGAGGGCCGGTCTGCCCGGCCGGGTTCCTCTCCGACCCGGGAGGGCCGGTCTGCCCTGTCGGGCTCCTCTCCGACCCGGGAGGGCCGGTCTGCCCGGCCGGGCTCCTTTCCGACCCAGGAGGGCCAGTCTGCCCAGCCGGGCTCCCCACCTGAGCAGCACTGTGGCATGCAGCCCTTCACAGGTCCCAGCAGCAGCTCTACATACCTTTCATTTCTTGCACCAGGACCAGACACAGCATTCACATGGTGCCATTTTATTGTAGTAAGAGACACCGATCGATCCAAATGACAGCGAGGTAAATATTATCTGGCGCCCACGTCAACTAACTTGCCTGATTATTGAAGGTGACTTGAGCAAGTAGTTTCATTAATGTTATATAAGAATAACACCGAGTCAGCATCAATTACACGGTATACAGTTTCGCTTGCTGGGAATTCTGTCATCGCTCTCTATCAGGAGTTATCAGCTATACCTAGGAAGATCACAAGTAAAACCAAACAATCTCCGTGGTATAAAAAGCGCATATCAGGCGCTGCAGAACGCGAAGGGGAGCCCGTCAAAAGACCGTACTACTGCGCTCGATGTAGAGGCATCATATATACAATATATATACATACAAAAATAGCACTAAATCACCTTGATCTACATGCATTAAAGAGATACCGAACCAAGCAGAGTAAAACAGGGACCTGACTCTTCGGTTACCTCTATTCAACTCACCCCTTACAGTCTCAACACGTGTCGGGTATTTTTCGTTAAAAAAGTCGACTTTTTCTTCCAGGCATAATTATTGTCCTTACTTTTGGAGAGGTAT
>JAAGVU020000129.1:2248217-2264068 GCA_011763525.2 Mormyrus iriodes
CGTGTCGGGTATTTTTCGTTAAAAAAGTCGACTTTTTCTTCCAGGCATAATTATTGTCCTTACTTTTGGAGAGGTATCAATTTCTCAAACAGAGTTTGAAGAAGGGGGGCGTGCGTTCTCATTATGACTGTGATTGACAGCCGATTGCAACCAATGAAGATCCTACAGATGACCAGTTGAGCCAATCGCGTCGTAGAGGGGCGGGATCAAGCCGCACTGGATTTAACCCAGAAAAAAAAGTTTCCTGAAACTTGAATACAGACACGTGACGCGAGAGGCTCAGCGTGTCATGTGACGTAAACTACCCCCAGCCAAATACCTGACTGAATTATTCACGTCCCTGCCGATTCCGTGGAGGAACTTGGTGCTGTACGGAAATGATGCGTAAATGACTAGAAACAGTTTACACTATTTTACAGTCATTTATATTTATATATGTATATATAGTTTATCTACATGTGTTGCATATTTATATTGTTAACATAAACCAAAAATGTTTGCTTAGTTGTTTTGTGATGTATAGCTATTAACCAATGCTATAGGTCGAAAAGATATATATTTAACTTTACTGCCTTTTATAGCTGGTAAATACCAGACAGATGTTAGACTCGAGAAGTTATTCACAAAAAGAAAACGCATTGACAATTTATGCAAACAAAAATAACATTCAATATATAATTACATAGAAACAATATTGTAACACCATATGATGTATAATATATGTTATATTTTACACCAATCAAAAAAGTGTCATTCTAGTTGCTGCTTTCAGTTGCTGGATGAAGTACAGCTGAAAAGCCCAAAGTCTATCATGGTTAGTTTTTTATGTACCACCAGGGGGCGACAAACACGCACATACACAGCGCGCGTCCTCCGCGGCAACGTGTCTGGGCAGGGGCGACGGACCTGGGGGGCCGTGTGTCCTCCGATATTTTATTTGGCATCGTTCACCCCTCCTCCCCAGAAAAAAACAGACTGTTGTGTTTAAATTATGTTAAGTTGCCCCCCCCCCAAAAAAAATATATATCCCAGACTCTTACGCCATTGAATCTGGGGTCGCTGAATGGGACTTGGAAGCAAACTGTGGTTAAATAAAAGATAAAAGTGCTGCGCTGATTGTCTGATGCACGATACCGACTTTAAAAGGCGGGAAGTTAAACGATACGGAATGGCGATACAATGTCGCGCATGTTCCAGTCTTTAGTCATTAGTTGTTACTTGTCAGTTATTTTGTTTCCCCGCAGATAATAACTTGTCTACAGATGTTACCGTGGTTTTAATGCAATTGTGCAATTGCCGGACAGCACCATCATGGTCTTAAGCTAGAAGAGGCTTATTTGTTTTATTGTGACAATTGTGAAGCAAAACTAATTTTTGGTAATTCATCAAAATCATCATGAAGCGGCCAAAAAGGGAGTTTGGACAGGACCTTCTCAGAACGAAGTAAATCAATCCATTTTGACTTTTTTTCTGGTACATTGAAGTTATTGCTTTAAATTTAACCATCTGTTGCAAAATAAAACGATACTTTAAAAGATTGCAAAAAACCCGCTAAAATAGGAGTTAAGAGACGAGTGTGTAATGGGCCCGCGATCGCTTCGCCCCATCACGGGAAACATTTAGTCTGTTTCCTGTTACATTCCTGCTTGATGGAAACTGCTGATTAGAAAAGGGAAGGAGGGCGTTCATTTTGGGAGACAAACACGGCTAAGGATATTACTTGGGTAAAGCGCTATTTGTTTGACACAGGCATTGTCTCCTAAGAACCAACACGCCTTTGTGTTCACATTTTCCCTACGTGCCTGTTTTTTGACCACCCTTTTCCCTTCTTCTTGGACTCTGCCGTGCAGCAGTGCCCTGCCCCGGGGCCTTATTCAGAGGGTCGCGCACGGAGAACTTTCTGTACCTGATTCTGCCCTGATGTGGGTCATGGTCTAAGTTTATGAATCTGTCTTGCCATGTGCATGAAAAGTAAGATGGAGAATAAACCTGAAGAGTGAATACTGTATGAATAAAATGTGCTTGTCTTCTGTGCAGTTTGCAAGCAATATGCTTTTTTTTGCTGTATATAGGACTGCGCTACACGCATTAATGGGGTTAAAAGGCGTTTGGCATCTAATCGACAGACCTCTACGGTGTGGATTATATCTGGCGCCAAGCCGTGTGACATTTATAACATAAACATTTAAACAGTGACTCTCTTCACACAACCCATGTTCCTCTCGTCAGCCATCACGACATTTCCCTCATCACCGCCCCAGTCAATGACTTGTTTCTTTTTACTGCTGTGGCGGTAAGCAGTAACTCCCAGCACCATTCCTAAGCTCAGCGCCAGGATGGCCAGTCCCAAAGCCAGCAAAGTGGAAACCCTGTGTTTCTCTGCCTCCTGGTCCCAGATGCCCAGCAGAACCACGCTGACGCCGATCAGGGTACCCCAAACGCCAAAGGCCAACAGGCACGATCCACAGGTCAGCTCAGCACCCCCAGTCACCACGGTGATGCCTGCCACAGAAACCACACCACCGGGCAAGATCACCGCCTCCGACCGGGAGTCGAATGTCACGGTGGAGGGAGGGCGCTCAGGGATGTTGGAGTTTGACATGTTTTTTCTGCAGGCTGGGTGACCCTTCTCCTCTCCAGTAATCTGTTTGTTCCTCCTCCAAGAGTTTTTAAGTGTCTTGTTCTCTTTCTGTTATTGTCTGCGTATCCAGTCCTGTTTCGCAAAGAAGATTATCCATTATGTTCTTTACAAGACCATCTGTAATCAATATATTGAGGCACATAGAGTTGTATGATTTAAACACAGTCCTACGTTTCTATAAATATATTAAATTCACCATGTATTTGCGTACACAAAAGGAAATAAGTGCTACTCACAGGTACAGAAGAAATGTTACAAGAAAGCATCGCACTGTTCCCTTGTTATTAAATGCCTTTATTCCTCCGGTTTGCCCATTAAATCAAAAGCATTTTACAGCCCACACATTTTGGTCAAAAGAACTGAGTACTATAACTTCATAAGTCGTGTACTACTGAATAGTTCTGCCCTGCTTAATTAATGCCTGTGTTACTAAAAAGATTTTTTTGCTGATCAGTTATTTAAAAATACAAATAATGTTTACGATTATGACTAAAACGGAACGGCAGTATAAACACTGTCTCTGACTTTGTTTTGCTCGCCCCCTGCTCTCCTGAAGGCCCTTTAATGGAAAGGTGAGAGTGTCCCCTGCTTTGCATTTTGTCTGCATGTCAAACGGATAGATATTTAGGCCCTGTGCTATTATTATTACATCTGTGTGCATTTTCCAAAGTACCTTTTATTTTAACCCGACAGGTAATAATAACATAATAAATATACAGTATATAGATGTCTTTCATTAAAGTATAAATACCTTTGTACGTTCCCAATTTAACACGCATTATCAGTAATTTTATGTATATATGTGATATAAAATATGTACATTTTAAAAAATTTGACTAATTGTTTATGTAGCTTTTAAAACAATACCTTTATTTTGTCTGTTGATGCTGATATCCAGTCCAAGAATGGAGCATTTAAGTGATGAAATCCAGCAGTGAAAAAGAGAATAATTATATTAAATGAACTTGTAAAAACAGAGTAAGTCAGCGTATGGATAGCCCTCTTATAGAGCTGCCTTTACTGAGTGTGAGGGCAACCTGAATGGCAGCTCGCAGCTCCCAGCTCTGGCCTTTATCAGCTGGGCCGCAGCCTGAGGCAGACAGCCTCTGTTTTTCTTCTGACTCTCGTTTGTTTGTTTATATCACTCCATTCCGTGGGAAAGTCATGTCTGTCATTATGTGTCATTACAACCCATTAACTAGAATTTATCTAAGGCCCGGAGACCCTCGGCTCCCTTCCTTCTCCGTTCCCTTCCTTCTCCGCTCCCTCCGTCTCCTCGATTGATATTGGCGCTTTGGCACGGCTGTATTGTGTATTGTTTCGCTAGGAAGTGGCACAGCCTGTGGGTGTTTCCACTTAGTATTTGTTTGCTGTTTCTTCCATCACTGATGTTAAATCTGAAAAAGAGATCGCAAGATCAATTCGCTTTGGCTGTACTGATTCAGAGCCTGGTATAAATTTATTCATGTTTTAAAGCGCAGTGTGGAAGCTGCCTCTCTGTGGCTCTGACGTGCCTGAGGCCCTCCTCGGTCTAATCAGGGGTTGTTTGTTTTTTAAATTTTCTATTGTTCTGCAGAGGGGCAAATTATTTTCAGTTAGTGGCAGAGTAATTACGTAGGTGAACAAAGCATATTTAGTCCGTCGTGTATTTTATGCAATCTATGGGTATACATAACACACAGACACACACACACATATGTGCTGCTTTGTGTCTTAGCCATTTACTAATTGTAAAATGTGCAAAAAATTAACCGTTATTTACTCAAACAGTATTGCTTTGTTAGCTTATTTATCAGGAGATGATGAAGTGTTTTTTCTGGGACTTTTACTCGCAATCCCTTGCAGATGTCCAACTCATTACCCACAGTGCCGCCGTGCAGATATTTCCGTGTATATCTGCTAAGTGTTTCCTCATCAATACTTTATGTGGCACCTTGTGTGGGCAGGTTTCTGGGCGTTGCCTTTCAGTGAACTCTTATATTTAATTTAAGGACATTGCAAAGACTCTAATTAATAATTAATTTTTAATAATTCATTTAATTACACTCTAATAAATTCAGGTTTGTGTTTTATCTCTTCTCAAACGTGTCGATTGAAAAATGATTTATAAATTTCCTGATCAAGCCTTTTTTGACAAGTATCGTTCCGTTATATTCAGCATGAGGGGTCGCTGGCTCCTGTTTGTGCACGGCAGACACAATGAGATCTAATGGACACTCAATATGGGGCATGTGGAACAAAGCCTCCTCCACGGGGAGCCCTGAGACGGCGACAGCAGGAGCAGTAGCGTGCCACGAGGGACAAATACTCCTCTTCCAGCCTTAGCTACCGCCTCAGTCCTCTGACGTTAATGTGACGGTAGGCTGCATGGCCAGGATTTTACATCGTAATCTGCCGAGGTGAGATACGTGAGATGTTTTGAGGGTCATTTGTGTGGTGTCACCATGTCTGTAATATACTTGGAAAGTCATGTTTTATGAAATGCGAGCGCTGATCAGTCTGACTGTCACACATTGAGATACGTAAAGGTATGTGAATCGATGTTCATTTTAGGTATTTAAACATTCAGAATGACTTGCATTACACCAGATATGGTATCTTACGTTGCTTAAAAAGACGTTTATAATACAGTTACATGTGAACGGCAGCCAGACTAAAACCTCAAGAACACAGCTGAAAGGCTGGAATTTTTAATTAGTTTTTTGGTGCCAGCAGTTATGTCACTGGCTTAGCACAGATAATCCAATACATGGTGAATCTCTGAGTGTATTTATAGCTCAGTAATTGTCCCGTACAAACAATGAGACAAAGCAGAGAGAGAAACCACACAGGTGGGGGTGCAGGTTAAAGCAAGAGGGCCGGTACATGGGAGCATCAAATGGAATGAGTTTGTGTAAAAGGAGCCGGGGGAGGAGGTAGATAAGGAGCTTCCGCGAAAGGTCCGGCGACGTGGAGACGTTGGGGGATGACAGTAAATATACTGGCAGTTTGGCAGGCAGATTAACAGATTGGGATCCCGAGCAAGGGTGCTTCCTCTGTGGGCAAATCCCGCTAACGCATTTCAGCGCCGCCTTAAGAGCACAGATGGCAAGAAGCAGCAGACGGATGTGAGAGGTGAGCCGAGATTAAACCGCGGCAAAGCTGGACGTGTCTGTTTCAGACATGACTGCGCTCACCACAAACTTTTGCATGCAGATATCCTGGAGATGAGCTAACCGGCTCTTCATGTAGCTAATCCAGGTCGTTCTTAATATAAATAGAAGACACATTTTTTGCGTGAAAATATAACAATAATATGTCATCTGTATGTTTGTGACGCCCAAAGGAAATAACGTGACGAAGTGTGAGAAATATTATCAGTTGTTTTCACTGGGGTTGAATGTCCTCGATAGCGGATAAGAAGGGAGCAGAGATTCTTGTCTACTTGACTTACAGTGCAGATGGCAGACTATGATTAAAGATAAATCAGATAAGCTCATTTAAAGTTCTGAAGTCAAGACAGAGAACAGGTTCTTATTAACCTTAGATTATTGCACCCAGTGAATCAAGAGGGGGTGGGAACAATGTTTCATATCTGCTGTGGAGTGTCTGGAATTAAACGACGTGCTTTTTGTGTGAATAGGCCAGTATAAAGTAAGCTTTCCACGGGAAACATACTAAAAGTAAGTGTGACCAAAGCAGACGGCCCACAAATGCAGCACGTACTCATTCAGGACCCTGATTATCGCTGGCATGTGGAAGGATGGAGCAGCAATACTTTCCCTAGAAGGCTACAATGTTATCCTCTGAGCCACCGTATTGCCTATTTTTAATATTTTTATAACAAAATATAAAACCAAATATGTCCTTTTCAGAAAAACCGGAATCCAAAAACTTTACTCCAAAAACGTTTCATGTACAGTAATGTTTATTCATCCCGATTTTCTGAGCTGCTGCGTTTTGAGGCTTTGACACGTATTCAGTGCCTTTAAAGAGCCTCTCGTGCCTCTGTAGTCTCTCATTGTTGTTGCGCTGAGTGTGAACATTAGCCACTTTCTCAGTACGAAGCCAGTCATGTGACACAGCTTTCAAATGGACCCGGAGCATTTCTGATGGCAGCACATAGACTCAATAAGAACCTGGAGGTTAACTGAGGTCCTGAAGATGCTCGGTCACCACAAATCCTGGATAAGTGCCTTACGCAGCTATCAGAGACAGCCTCCTCCTTCTCCCTTCTCCTACCACGATCCTCAACCCAACACCTGCTTGTCCCTCACTTTTGCTCTATCTCCTGACTCTGGTAGGTCCAGCTCAGCTCTTCATCATACTTTCTGTCAGGCGTCTCTCTCTCCTTGGCCTTTATCCTGCCATTATCTTTTGTTTTCCTCTCTTCCTTTATTCATCTACTTTATCATTATTATATCTTTCTCTGAAATTTTAGATGGTCCCCTTTCCACTTTAGCCTGTATATCTTGCAGAACATCTTTCTGACTTCTGTACGGTAGCTGGATTGTGGTAATTGGATTTTGGTCATTTCACTGCCTCGGACAATTTCCTTGTATCTGGTGATGTACACAGACATGATCTGCTTCTGTCTTTGTGTGTGTTGAGCATTCTTAATTATTGGGATTTGCTTTGCAGAGACCATTGAACTGTGACATATTGTTGGAGGGGAAAATTTGCAGAAGAAGGTAAAAATAGAGCTTTGAGTCTCAGTTAAAACACTGTGTTAAACTCTAAGAACCTGAAGGCAAAATTGTACACGATACGCTCACAGTCCTTCTATCCAGTGAAGAAGATGGGAAACACTAAGAGCAGTGCCATGTCCAAGGAGATCCTGGAGGACCTGAAGCTCAACACGAAGTTCACAGAGACTGAGCTGTGTCAGTGGTACGATAACTTCCAAAAGCAATGTCCGTCAGGCCGCATCTCACCCAGGGAGTTCGAGAAGATCTACGAGCGCTTCTTCCCGGACAGCGACGCTAAGACCTATGCCAAACACGTTTTCCGTTCCTTTGACACCAACGACGACGGCACGCTGGATTTTAAGGAGTACATCATTGCCCTGCACCTCACCTCCTCTGGGAAAACGGCACTCAAATTGGAGTGGGCCTTCTCACTCTTTGACGTAGACAAAAATGGCTACATCACCAAGTCAGAGGTGACAGAGATCTGCCAGGTGAGTTACAGGGCCAGGACTGCGTTTCCACTTTGCTGTGTTTCCATTATCGCAGAGATGAGGGCAGGCGAGCTGTTACAAGCGAGATTCTACTGAAGCAGCTCCAGAAATCTGACACCTTCTTTAGCTGGAACTCAGTCAGTTCCAAAAGCAAAGGCCAAGTAAATTTTATTAAGTTTAATTAACTCAGTAATAAGGCTCAATCTGTTTCAAATATAAGGATACATTTTAATTTTGACTTTATGCACAATTCCATTAAAACAATATTTAGCTATATTTAAAACCTTAGCTATATTTAGCTATAAGCTGTTAATTTGCAGATCCTAAAATACTGGATGGGGATCTAGTGCCATCTATCAACATGGAACAAATCCAGATAACCGTAGTGTCAATCCTATCATAATACACAGAGTCAGTCCTATCATAATACACAGTCAGCCCTACACAGAGTCAGTCCTATCATAATACACAGTCAGCCCTACACAGAGTCAGTCCTATCAGAATACACAGAGTCAGCCCTACACAGAGTCAGTCCTATCAGAATACACAGAGTCAGCCCTACGCAGAGTCAGTCCTATCATAATACACAGAGTCAGTCCTATCATAGTACACAAAGGCCCCCTGAGCCTGGGTCTGCCCATATGTGTCTGTATCAGAGAAGGAACAGGAATTATCATGATGTGTAAAAGGTTTCTGCTACACCTTCAACATGACTTTCCTGCCAAGAGTAACTTTGCACATTTACAGAGGCTCAAAGTCCATTGACCTCCCCAAGAATAGGGAAGGAAAAAGAGCGGGGGCAGGTGAAGAAAAGAAAAATCACACCAACGTGATGTTCTTAATATTTAACCAGTCCGCAAACTGCACTACATGCTGTGCTTGTAGCATCTACATGAGAAACACGTATGATATAATGCTGGGAAGGGGGAATAAAGACCAGCCCTGAAAAGACAAGCCGCTGGGAAACGCCCGCACCGTCCAACGGCCCGTCCGCCCCTGCACTTTTGTAATATAAATCACTTTATTAGAAAAATACTAAACATTAAAGACTAAAGGCAGGTTCTGACCAGCCCATCCGGCGTGAGTGAGTGTCTCCATCTGGTGGCGCACTACACGCACTGCATCTGCGCACACGTGCATCGCGGCACGTTAAAATCCGCAATGTAAAGAAAAAAGGCCTTTTTTGGTTTATATGATATACATGATAATTATATAATCAACATTTTATTTTTCGAAATGCCATTAGGCCTGTTACACTTTTAACGTGGTGCCCTTAAATTGTGAGCAATATGATTATTCAAACACATAATATCAAATACATTTTTTTAAATAATAATTTTAAAAATATAAAAAGACATGATTTAAAAAACATATTGGAAATAGTTGTACTTCCCTAATATACTAAAAGTGCAATATCAAAAATTAATATTAAATTTGGACGTTGTAATTATTTTACACAGTCTTCATATTCACTGTAAAAGTATTTTTTTCCACCAGTTAGACTAAAGTGAAAAACGTGTGTTTCATAAATGTGATTTTTCATTGTTCAAATCCCTGTCAAGGTGAAGAAAACATGTGAAAGAAGATAAAATGATGCAAACAGCATAGAGAGATTCTGGCCAGTGTGACCGTGCTCCATGTTACGCCCTTGTCTCCTTTATCCACAAGGCCATTTTCAAGCTGATCCCCAAAGAGGAGCAGGCCCAGCTGCCAGAGGATGAGAACACTCCGGAAAAGAGGGCCAGCAAGCTGTGGGGCTACTTTAACAAGGCCGATAATGGTGAGTGCACTTACCTTCTCAGTGTGTATATGAGGCTAAATGCTACCTTTGCTCTAAGGATGCCAGGAACAACATGGAACTGTTTGATTTTCTTTCTCCCCCAGATAAGCTGGCAGAAGGCGAATTCATCAAAGGAGTAACGGAGAATGAAGATGCTCTGCGTCTCATTCAGTACGATCCCTTAAAGAAATAGTCCCTGCACAGCATGAGTCCAACCTTCTGTCTGCTTTAAAGTTCTGCAGTGTGTAGTCCAGCATCTTAGCATGTAGAAACATTGTTTCCCAGTTTCTTTAATTTCCAGGAATAATCTTGTACATTATTAATGCATACTGACTACTGATTGGGAAAGGTGACATGCACAGAACAGCAAAGCCCTTTCATGGCACGGTCGGCGCTTTATTGTACTATTAACAGCTGGAGTTACTCTAACCCTAGCCCTACCATCACCTTCAGGGCCAGTCAGTCCTATAGGCGACAAAGGCGGCCACCAAAGGCTCCACCAAAGGCTCCACCTTCTGAGGAGGTGACAACTTACTAGTCAGGGTTTCAGTTAACGACCGATGCGGGGGAGGGGGGGTTTATTGGTGCCTCCTGAGAAGATGCCATCCTGACCAATTGCCTCGCCCGTATCCGCCACTGCTGGTGGTTGGACATGGGGCGTTGGCGATGATGCCCGCCTAGGGAACCACATGGATCACGACCAGCACCCATCACATTTTATGCTTTTGAATGTCCTCAGGCAACTGCAAAGTGTGCAAATGTCATGAGGGATTTGGTTACTTGCATATAATAACTATCTGATGTTTGACAATACGTGAGTTTCCTCCAATAAAAATATAAAAGATTTTTACAAACAACAGATATTATATAAATTATCTGCCATATTGGTTAGTGGCATTTGACTTTTTGGTATGTGTGTTTGTTTTTAACATGTATTACACATGAAATAAATGTTCTCCAACAAAAAGGAACCGCACAGTGTCATGAGGCTGCATAAATGTATAATGAGGGTGCATAAATGTATAATGAATGTGTGTAGGTCACACATAATCTACACCTTTCTTAATCTGCCTTTGACCCTGTGACAGCAGGACACCCATTTCACTGGATTTAACCACACATAAAAAAATGAGGTTTACGCACTTAAATCACAAATACTAAGTGCCATTTTTTATTTGTACATAATCTGGATTATGTCTTGGTGTCAAATTTTTCCATTTCTTTGCATAAACAAAGAATGAATGTGAGTGGTAATGTATTAAGCAGCGGGAATTCAGCATATAAAGGAATAGTTTTCACAGATTAGTGAAAAGGAGGAGGGGTGAAAACATTTTACAGACTAACAGCAAATCCCACCAAAGTGTTTAATGTGAGGCACACTGCAGCGGACAGACTCCAGTGACTCGATGCAGAATGCGGGGCACACTGCGCAGCGGACAGCCTCCAGTGACTCGATGCAGAATGCGGGGCACACTGCGCAGCAGACAGCCTCCAATGACTCGATGCAGATAGAATTAAAATTACATGCATAAAGCATTATATTTGGTGGTTTGGAGGCTTTTTATTCATAATACCCACAAGACGCAGCTCAGATAAAGCCAGGCAATGGGCTACAAAAACGAATGGGAGCACATCACTCTAGACATTATTCATATATACATGTTAGTCCTACAGATATTAAAAGGAAAGATCACACTTGAACTATAAAACTAACTTAATACAGTAGTTTTAAGTTATTTTCAATTTACACCGGTTAGCAAATTTTTACTTTGTTTTTCTTACACAAATTAAAATAGGTGAGTCGTAAAGTATTGTTTGTGCTGAATTTAAATATATAATCAGAATGTATCTGTCACATAAGGATTTTTGAGTCACACAAATGAGGCCTTATGCTACACTTATATTCACAGTGTGTTGGTGGAAGTGGCTCATCTTAAAGGCAGAAGTGTCGTGATTCAGAAAGCGACAGACTCGAAGGCAGGCATTTGAAGAACAACAAAAGGGGCTTTATTAAAGCAAAACTAAACAGAGCCTGGAAACAGGGAAGCAAGGGATCAAAACTGGAAGACTAGTGCAGGGGAGGGCACAGGCAACAGGAAGGTAGACGTCAATGACCGGACTGGGGCTGACGAGACAAACAGGTACTAAAACAGAAATTAATACAAATACTAACGAGCAACAACTAGCAACAGGTGTGATTCATCAGGCCCATGTCAGGGAGGAGACAGGAGGGTGAGGCGGACATGACAAGCAGGATGATTTTCTGTTGTACTGGGCCACAGGAACATCCCTCTTAAAGGTCCATCAGCCACCATACTGGGTCTCCACTTGCCTTGATATCATGTTTCCATATCAGAGAGAGCGAGCTGGACTCAACTGGTCTAAACATGTCCATACATGTTACAACCTGTAATCTTTGGCAAGCCTACAGTACTCTGTGCCCTTCTGTAAAGTGCAAAAAAATGTTCACAAATAGAAATTCATCCATTTTATATAACTGTGTGTCCTATTCAGAGTATTAGGGGGTCCAAAGTATATGGGCGCAAGGCAGCGAACAACCCAGGATGGGGCGCCAACCCATCGCAAGGCACACACGCACACACCCATGCATACCTACGGGTAATTTGGCAACCCCAGTTCGCCTCAGCATGTTTTTGGACTGTTGGGGGAAACCGAAGTACCCAGAGGAAACCCCACGACGACACGGGGAGAACATGCAAACTCCACACACATGGAACCCAGGCAGAGATTACAATCCTGGTCCCAGAGGTGTGAGGCTACAGTGCCAACCACTGTGCCACCATCACAGAAATAAAGTCATTTTTCCTAAATTACTCTTAAAAATGACCATACATTCTAATTATATACTATCAATATAGGATATAATAAATTATATAATATTATATTAATATGAATATCAATAGAGTCTGAATTCTATGATTAAGAGTGTATCCCAATACTTATCAATATAGTGTTTCTCCAGAATTAATAATTTAGTTATTTTTGACTTCTCTCCAGAATTTAAGAATTGCAAAGTACTCCCAATTAAAAAAAACTGATTTCAAATCCAATTTTCAAATTTTCCTCCTATGTAAAAACATGGACTAAATTACACATAACAAAATTATATATATATATATATATATCATTAATCCTGCAGACACGCATCATACATCCACCACACCTCTGTACTGAATATGCCATATGGAAGGTGGATGGATGATTTGCATATAACTTGGATGGATGGATGGATGGATGGATGGATGGATGGATGGACAACTTGTATATTAAATCTTATTTAATATTTCACATTACAGTATGTCATTGGGTCACTTACTTTCAAAAGCACATCATGCTTATAATCGCTACATCGGCACGATGACACTCAGCTGCAGTAAGCTGAGCAGAGGCGCGCTCATCCTGGCCTGGCACCCCCTACAGGGGCACATCCCAGTGCAGTCAGCTGCGTCAGTCATCATTACACATGATCCTCATCGGAAAGGTGACAATGCGAGCAAAAGATCATCCTCCATTTCCTTTTAGAGAGAAGTGAGAATGCACCTTCTAGTTTAGCTAATGCTGTGCAGAGAAGGCAGAGAGTGGCCCAGCATGGGGAGTCCTCCCTCTCTCACTATCCTCGCTGTCCTCGCTGCCGTGTCATCCAGCTCCCTCTCATCCCTCCACCCCGCACTGTCCCAGCAGCACTGGGGGTCGCCACATCCCAGCCGTTGAGCTTGACCCCGTCTGCCTACACAAACGACCAGCCGTAGTTCCAGGTCTGGGGTCTCCAGTCTTTCGGTCCGACAGTCACAGTCAGCTGGAATGCTGTGGTGTGCATCATGTGAGCTGCCATTCCCATCAGCCCTGATCGTGGAGAGGAAATGAGAGGGAGCCATGCTGGAGGCGCAGCCAATGGGAGGGGGTGACTCCTAACCATGTGACAGGAGATGTAAAGGAGAGCCGGACCTCAGAATGAAAGCAGCGGATGTGTTGCCTTCTTAGAGACTGAAAATAATTTTTAGCCCTCTTCCACAACTATAAAAACGCCATTCATGCCGCTTGTAATAGGAAAGATTATTAGTTCAGATGACGGAGCCACAACTTATCGATGACTAGTAGCGTGACGTACCTGAACAATTTGAAATGCATAGCTTAATAGCAAATTTAATGTTACATTAGCTACCTTATAGTAACAAATGAGATTACAAATGATTTAAAGGGTGTTAACTGCTATATAATAAGTGTTTTTATCTAAGCAAATTGTCACAAAACTGCAGGAACACTTGGCAAGAAACATAGCTTAATTTTTTAGCATATCAATACATTTAAAGATGTGCCCTGTGGCCTGTTTTTGTGGGAAACAGGAGGGCAGGAAGGGGCAGCGAGGGGGAATCCTTCTGAGATGGGTAGGGAACATAAAGAGTGGCTTGGTATAAAAGCTGCCAGATACAAACGGCTCCTTGTGTGTCAGCGAGGGTGGGTGGGGTGGGGTGGGGCGGACAGGGCGGTGCAAACCGCAGCCAAGGCGAGCACCTTGAGAGCACAGAACGCACAGCTCCTTCAGCCACATCAGGATGAAGCCGGTGGCCAGAAGGCTGATGTGCAGGACCTCCGACACCACAGACAGCCCCAGGACACCTGGTGATGGAAGCCACAACCCAAGACAGGGACAAATGACACTTTGGTCATTGGATGGCTATAACCTGCACCAGTGCAGGGATTTCATGGAGCCTATGTCCAGTATTTACTAATAAACAGTCTCATGCAAATGTTATTCTGCTCCATCTCTGTTTCATTTTCTCCTTTATAGAATTTTTTCTCCGCTAGACACGCAGCTGCGATTCCTGCCTCCAGCGCAGACCCTGTTGGCCCTGAGACATCAGGGGACCTTCTGATCCTAAATGAAAACCATTCGCCATCACAATCAAAGTAATGAACAGGCACAGGACACAGATCCGTATCACACGCTCAGTACACATACGGCTATCTGTGTACTCAGATACACAGCAGAGACACACATCAGCAGGTTCAGCTCCTAGGGGTGCTCTGCTGTTGGACCGTAAGCACAGGCAACTTTCCAAATACTTACACAGTAAGATCTGAAACTAGATCTTTAACCTTCTGGGCAAGAAGAGAACAGCAGTGAGCTTTAGCTGCACTGGGGAAGCAGCTGGATTTTTTCCTAAAAAAAAGTATCATAAGCAGGCATTATACACAGAGAACATTATAGAAACACACATTAATTCAGTTAAATTCAGTTAAATTTTACATTTTCAGCTCCCCCAGCATTTCAGGGGCCCCCCCTGACTGTCACCTGGACTCAGCTCCATGAAACCGCGACACCTCTCGCCTGCAGAGAAACACAGCCGTCAGTCTCTGCGTCTCCCTTTGGGGCCCTTTTGCTTGCGAAGTTCACCGCTTTCGGTCTTTCATCCCCTCCATCTCAAATGAAGAACCGCTCAGAGCCCCAAAGGCCCCCCAACATGCCCCTTCCTTACGATCACAGTGTTTTTCACAGGATTCCCATAATCCCATGTGAAAGTATCGGAGCGTGGATTTGTCTTCTCCGGTCTCCCAGATGTGGGAACGGCATCGGCCGGCTGGGAGGGTTAGGGTTAGGGTTAGGGAGGGCTGTTCTGTTTGGGGTCAGGCGTGGAGCTCAATGAAAGGAAAAATACTTTTGGTCAGATATGCTTATAAAATGGATTTTTTTTTTAAATCACGATTTCCTAAAAAGAATCCTTAGCAACATGCTCCACAAGGTAATCATTCCATATTGAAGTTCATTATTAACAAAAAAAAATTCAAAATTACAAACGGTCGGAATATGTATGAGCTCCTAAAAATGGGAGCAGCAAAATTTAGAATTTACAATTTCTGCTGCTGTCAAACAACATGGTTGTATCTGCCATGGTCTTGGCAGTCATCCTGTGAAGGTTATTGGTCATATAACAACAACCCTGGAACATGAAGGTGATTTTACCAGAGTCACACTCTGCTGGAAACACTGTTACAAAGGGGAAAACAATAACATGCTGTTTGAAAATATAAGCTTAAAATTCATTCTCATAATTCCATTAACATTGTATTGTTTGAATTCTGTACCATACATGTGCAGGCAGGAGCGCAGCCTTACTGGGGCCTGGCTGGCGCGGGAGCTGCAGTTCTTCACTTTGAGCGAGGAAGGGGATAGGAACAGCGCCTGGGCGAGCGAGGAGGGGGACAGGGACAGCGCCTGGGCGAGCGAGGAGGGGGACAGGGACAGCGCCTGG
>JAAGVU020000129.1:2288899-2300642 GCA_011763525.2 Mormyrus iriodes
CAAAGCGTCTGAATGAAACACCTGAATTCAGTGATTAAGAGGCATGTCCCAATGCGTTTGTCCATATAGGGTATGTGCCAAAAACCACTAAGTGAGGCCCCACTCCCAATTGCTGGAGACACTTATTTCAGTGGTTGAACTCAAGGCAAGGGCACACCATTCTTAATCACTGAATCTCTGCCTAATATTCTAATCAAAAGGCATTTTAATTGGCAACACGGTGTTACTGATAAGTTAAATCCATGCCACTTTTCATAGAAGCTGTAGGAAATACAGAGCAGATCATGTCGAACTAACAAATTCCATCCAAGACTGAGGTCCATACTGATTCCAATCAGTGCTGATCACACACTTGCGTTATGAGTAAAAGCGAGTGCTCAGATCTCAGAAACATGCCTTGTCTTAGTATGGGCAGTATGGCTTACGCTTATACACACAGCATGTGTATGAATTCTGACACTGAATACAGCAGATTTCATGTGAAAGAGCGTATATGTTCAGATAAACACATCTTGTGTCCATTTGGTGTATCCTTACCCTGTGTTTGCAGAAAGGGATTGTGGGTGGACTGGGTGGAGATGGATGGGGGGGGTCCCTGTTTGGCTTTGGGTTTGGATGACACCAGAGAGTCTAGGTCCACCAGGGCCGCGTTTGGACCGAGAAATGATTCGGGAGTTTTTCTCACTGGGAGTGAGGAGCTCAGAGATGAAAGGTCAAAGGGCACAGGTGAGCCAGTACTTCCTCCACTTTCCCCGCCCACTCCCGTGGATCCTTTCAGCTCCAGATCACCTAGAAATAGTGATGACAGAATTAAACAAACATACCCACGCTCAGGTACTGGCTGCAATGAACAGTGTAAAGAGGTACAGAGTACCGTCCACTGGCTTCACTCTGACTGCTGGCTACACCATCCAGGACAGAAAGGAGGCCATACTTACCTGTGCCATTCGTGGTGTGTTTGGCTGGACCTCCCCAG
Organism: Mormyrus iriodes; assembly: GCA_011763525.2. NCBI lineage: Eukaryota > Metazoa > Chordata > Actinopteri > Osteoglossiformes > Mormyridae > Mormyrus > Mormyrus iriodes. The sequence continues at coordinate 2,289,876 of JAAGVU020000129.1, forward strand.
GGGTCCGAGGACAAAGAGTCAGCAGCTACGGCACTTACGTCTGCTGCCCACGGGTCACCGGACGCAGAGGTGGTGACGGGAGCCACAGTGCTCCCCCACGGGTCAGAGCTGGCCTGAGTCACAGCTGAGAGAGACACAGAACAAAGCGGTAAACTTCACACCGAGCCAACCAATCAGGGCTCGGCGGATGTGTCACATGACACCATCCTATACCTGTGGGACCCCAGGGGTCTGCATTCACCCTGGAGGAATCTCCCCATGGATCCGGCGCGGGTGCTACTGTGGTCCCGCTGCCTCCCCATGGGTCAGCACTGGGCGGAGAAGCTGGGGAGGGCCCGCCCCATGGGTCTGAGGGCCCCCAAGGGCCAGAAGCAGTCTGAGTCGTTGGTGGGGGAGACGGACCGGTGGAGGCTGCTGCGGGGGCAGCAGCCGGGGCCCCCCAGGGGTCAACAGTGCTCAGCTCCATAAGAGAGCCCTGAGGGAGGGGAGAGAGAGAGAGAAATATGGACAAGGTCAATTCATATTACACTCCTCCGCTTTCGTTAGCTGCAGACAGCAGGGTGTGTAGCCCACACTTATGTCTAGTGGAAAACGTGGGCATCAACCATGCATGTGCAGGATAATTGATGAGGTATTTCCAATAGGGGGCAGTGTGGACTTTCACAGATCAGAGGTCGGTGACGGAAGAGAGGAGGAATAGCTTTTTTTGTAGTAATTCTGGTGAGCGGCTGTATGAGGGTCGCAGGTACCCACATGTCTAATTTTTCATACTGTCCAGACATTATACCAAGGAATACGGTATTTAAAAAGCAGCACTATTCCAGCAGTTTGAAACACTGGCAATAAAATTTTCCGAATCGGGTGGGTCCAGGCTAATTTTGTCATAACGATTTCAAATTACCGTGTGTCTTATTACAGTAATAACGCCCAGACCTTGACAAATTTAAAACTGTATAAGTTTACCCATTTCACTACAGTGCTTGTATTTGTGTTTGCTGCTAGACATCTGCCCTCTGCTGGTCTGGTGGAGTATTACTGCTGCATGCAGCACCGACCGCGACCATCCGCATCAACAGCCAAATGTATGAACACAAGCTAGACACCTCTAGGGACAAATGGAGAGCTTGGCTGCGACACACAGGAAACACACCCCAGCGAGACAGAGCGCAACTCACCTCCTCCGGCTTGGGCTTCTCCCTCTTGCTCTCCTCAATGGCCATCTGGAGTCTGAGGTCGTCTCCCCGGCGAAGACGCTCCTCCTGTCAAGCACGCAGCACACAGGGTCATGACATTAGCGCCCCGGTCACGACGGTACCATTAACGAACCCACCGCCTTGCGGCACCATCCAGAAGGCGGGCCGGGCCGTCGGCCTAAGCGTCTCCTACCTGCGGCGTGAAAGGCAAGCCACACCTGCAGCAAACCGCAGCTGATTGCCAACTTCAGGGTAAAACACAGGCACTGGTGTCAAATTTCCCCTTAATTACATCAGCATGCTCTCTTGGTTTGTATTAAACCTGGTTCACACATTCCCAGACAATTAGTATTTTGACAGATTTACAAAATATGAAGACGGATTTCTGCAATTTAATTTTAAAAAAGGTGCAATTTCCGTGATTTACAGCTGTCCAAACCTGATTGTCTGTGACATTGCACACAAACGCACACAGACACACACCAGAGTAAAATCTGGGTGAATTCTTCTTGATTGTGATTCAGCCTTCAGGATGGAGCAAACACAGTCATGGCAGTCTCTCTAACCCCTGACCCCTGACCTTTTCGTGCATCTCCTTGCTGAGCGAGAGCGCCCATCGGAGCTCGGCATCCTCCAGCGGGGCGAGGCTACACTGGGGTCGGGATTGACAGGCGTGAGAGCAGAGCGACACTTCAGACGAGTGCCTCTTCAGCCTGGCCGGGGGCTCGGCCGGCGGGGGCCTTTAAGCAAATGGCCTTCCCAGTGACACAACTGCCATGTCTGTCTATGAGAGAGCCATGGTTAAGCTCTTATCCCGTCTAATGTGCCAGCTCTACGGTTCAGGGTATGACCGTCAAGCCTGGGGGGGTGCGTATACCTATGCCCTGATAGGCTCAGTGCTGAAGCCCAGCCCTGTCCCACCCCCATGAGGCTAAACCCTGGGTCACCAGTCCAGAGCTCTGCTGCCCCCTACTAGAGGCCGGGTGCACCGCTTTACCTGTTCAGCCTCCTCTTTGCTCATGGCTAGAGCCAACTGCAGCTGCAGGTCCTCCTCCCCGGAGCTCTGCGGCCAAGCCTGCTCGGGGTCAGCTCCGCCACCCGAGCCCTGCGTGTGAGAGCCCAGGGAGGAGAGCCCGCCTCCCCCGCCTCCTCCCCCTCCACCGCCCAGACCTGGAGCAGAGGGAGCCGAGGCTAAATGAAGAGAATACAAACACCTGTGTAAGTGTTACACTGTGCAAATGTGTAAAACAAACACTATGGTGTCAGTAGGCTGGCTTGTTTGGTGAGAGCATTCCGGCCCGGGCGCACCACCGACCTTGGATCTCAACTGTGGACTTTAGTTTCTCTCTCCTCTGCTGCCTTCTGGCTTTTATTATGCATTTATTAAATGAATAGTGGGAGGGCGTGTCGCACAGTGGCTTACGGGTCTGTGCCCATAACCCGACGTTGTGGGATCAAATCCCACGTCTGGCGGAGTAATCATATCACCGTTCTACCCTAAACCCTAAGAGCTCCAAGAAGGCACTACATGCCGGCTGACCCTGCTGTCCACCACAGACTGTCGCTTTGGACCAAAACATCTGCAAGATTAGTGCCTCAACACCACAGTGTCACCCCCCTCCACCTTTGCTTCACTCGTGTATCACGGACTGCAATATTTCTCTGTGTAGCTGCATAATTTTAATCGATTACATAATTCACAACTGGCTACTTAAGTGTTACGATGAGCAAAGCATTTTTGTGTGCTTTCCCTCACAGAACGGCGACGCTGCCGCAGAGCACAGTTCCTAAACACTGATTCACCTCATGCTTCCTGAACATACCTGTGTGTTCAGGTGATCTTTCCCTTCAGCTAAACCACCTGTGCAATTTGCTGCCTCCACACAAGCAGTGAGCAGCCGTGACTTAACAGCAGAACGGCCTAAGAATCCGCAGCTATCGAGTCAGACTACAGCCAGAACTGTGCCAAGACGCATTTGCAAAGTGATGGCAGCCATCTAGCTGAATTAGGCGATACCTAAGCAGCGATAATAATACAGGAGGTGCTCAATAATCATCTCTGAAGACATCTTATATTTAACTTTCCAGTTACTGTGACGAGATGTAAACATCAATGGCACACTCCTGGCCTGAGCGCTAATGTTACCGAGCTCAGTGGCGTAGGTGAGCTAACAGCATTGAGCTATTATTAAGTACAATAGTATTGTTGCTATTTGTTAGTGTTGGCCGCTGAGGTTAACTGATACCGCTAGCTCAGCTAGCACCACCGCTAACATCTGGTCACGTTGTCAGGAGCACACATGGCCCGGCGCTAAGTTCTGCGCGGCGGTACAGCGTGAGTGTGGAATTCGGAAGGAAGAAAATAGTTCCTGAATGAAACTGCTCACTAGAGTCTGCGGATTAGCTGAGTGGCCGGGTCAGGAATTTTTCCCTGATGCTTTAATCACCACAGAAACAGTGCCATTCAGTGCCAGTATATTCAGGAGAAGACTGGCAATTCTATAGCCAATACCTGCAAAGCTAGAGAACTCAGCACAACAATGTAGATGGATAAACAGCAGTACAGAATACGTTCCTTTACTTTGTGGTGAATTGCCCCTGTAAGCTACAGGGTCTCATTGCAGTGTTTACTCTGCCAGTGTGTGTCAGTTGTCACCTTCCCTAACCAAGAGCGAAAAGAAAAGGATATGGAGTTCCTACCACTAGTGGTCTGTGCCATCTTCTCTTTGGTCTTGAGTGCATGAATCCTCTCCTCCCGTAGCCTCTCCTCATCCTTCAGAAGGGTCACCAGCTGCTTGGCCTTCTCCCTCACGTTCACCCCCTGACGGGAACGACGCACACACCATGCTCACCCCAGTGCGGCAACCCTCTCCCCAGAGAAGCCGGCTTGGTGGTTTAACATCATCTTGACGCTATGAATCACAGGTGGTCCCCGATGTTCCCCCAGAAGATCATCGAGATCCGAGAGCCTGTCAGATAAGCGTCCGTGTGCCACGGTACCTGGTCCTTGCCGTCCCGGTCGATATACTGGAAGTCCTTGAGTGTCTGGACTGCGTAGATATTTTCCCGGCACTGCTGGGCTACACGCTCAGAGCCTGTTTTTATCAAGTACTCCATTAGGGTCATGGCCTGGGAGAGCACAGCAAACAGACAAGGGGCGACACAGTCAGAAGGCAGTCTACGTCACCCAGCTGCCGGACGTCTGTATCGGCCACCAGCTCGTAAAAGTCAAGGATGGATCAAGGGAGGGGTGGACAGACGCCTCTGTGGCGATCCAACCCCGTGGCCGCCACACCTTGTAGACGTGCCTCCAGTTCTTGCCGTGATCATTGAGGCGTTTCCACACCATGCTCATGATCTCCGAGAAGGCCACCACGTTGTAGGTCAGGTCCGCGATCTCCGACATGAGGGAGCTGGATGGGCCCCAGGGGTCATTGGATGTCGCCTCCCTAACCTGAGGCAAAGGGCACAGACAGGACCAGAGGTTCAGCGGCACAAGGGTGGCAGAAGTGAAAGGGAGTAAAACTGAATGACTGGGGTGAGAGCAAAAACGTACACTGCAACTACAGTAAGGATTTCCTGCTTGGGATCAATGAAGTATATCCATCCACCTGTCTATCTAGCTGAGGGGGGCGAGGGGGGCGGGGGGGGGGACAGCCTCACCTTGATCTCCGCCTCTGAGTAATTGTGAACAATGTTCTTCACTTGCCGTCGTAGCGATGATGTCGACATGGCAGCCAGCTGTCTTGTTCTGCCGAGACGTGTCAAGGGGGGCAGCAAAAACTGATAAACGCACTGTAAACACTGGTGATTGAAATATGACTGCCTGTTAGAATGGGGCAAAAGAGAAAGACTTTGCAGTCTTGGGCACCACCTCGCAGTGCGATAAACACTGCCGGGAGTCTGTGCCCTCTGACCGGGCTGTGAACCCCTCCCCACCTGTTAAAATAGATCTCTGCGGATGCTGGACTTTTTTTCTGGGGCTCCACTCGTTCACGGAGTGCTCTGTCTCACTCTGTCCTTATCACGCCACGGCAACATTGGGTCCCAGATGCAAAAGTTTAGACAAGTGAAACTGGAAAGGAAGAAGACGCTCAGTTAAGTAAAATGAGGCAAGGGCCATTAAACGGCAAAGAGACAGACACCTCAGGGCATGTTTCAGTTCCTTTTTTTAAATTTAATTCAGCTGAGTGTAAAAATGTGTGCCCCGTTACATCTTGTGCAGAATATTTATAAACATGCTGCAGTAGATTTGCTGAAATTATTTCGGTGTGGAAACTTGTGGAAGAAACCACTGATAAGCTCACTAACATCCAATTAAACTACCTTGCACAACACCAAAGAGATATGTATTCTGAGGCCAGCTTATAGTCAGAAGTCTGGGCCAAAGTTGGTGCATGTTATCTGTGTTCTGTGGCGATAGGCGAGGAAGGCTGACCCTCCCTGCTTATATACAGGAACAGCTAGATACGCCCTCTCCTACTCTCTATCAGCTCGACTTCACCTAACCCGTCTCAGCCTAACCCGTCTCAGCCTAACCCACCCTAACCGAAATAGTGCAAAGATAAAGCCCCTTCCCGCGCAGGTTCCCATCAGGACGCAGCCGATGCCCATTTAAGAAGCTCGGTGCTGAGAAACGGCGTCACATTTATTCACTAGGAATGGAAACCGCTTCATCTGTTGAAGTGTTTGAGTGTTCCAGCAGAACACACATGTCCTTGTGGACCAAGATCGGATACCACAAGTCCAATTAAGGTCTGTTTAAGCTTTAAGAAAAGCTGCGTGAAAATAAGAGAAAATATTTTATCTGCCAATCAGCCAACAGCAAAGGAAATATAAAACCAACGTGACAAGGGGACAGATAGAATACAGTGCCTGTTGCTTACAATTATAAAAAGTTCAACAACTTTACCAAGTCAGATTACAACGAAATAAAGCCATATAAAAAACAAGCCCATAAGTAATGCTTTCAGCAAAATATTACATTTCCAAGTTAGTCGTAGTGCCTGTGATTTTCCGCATCAAGTGAGCTCTGACTTTTGATCGATCATACGCCCGCATACACACGGAAGGAGCTTTTGGGGTGGGTGACGTCCTAATAAAGTCCGAGCACAGAGGTAAACACGAGCAGAGATCAATTTTAACGAGGCTACTGTGTGTCCAGCTACAGTTACACCACCGTGCCGTTTGGACTTCATTCTCAGTAACACTGACATCGACAACATTCAGGCGGCGATCAGCCGGACAGGCCGCCGCCGGGTTAAGCCTGGACACCCCACAAGGCTGGCTACTCGGTCATCACGGCGGGACGGACCCCCGCCCAAAAGACACAGGACCCGGCCCACACACCACAACATACCCGACATGGCCCCGAGAAACGGCCCGACGAACTACCTCGCCAGTACCCCTCGGTAGCCGGTGTGATTTTCGGGATGGAGCGTTTCGCTGGCCGGGCAGAGGGGCGTACGGATCCCCAGAAAGTGAGGCGGACACTCACCGTTCCACAGCCCCGCTGTCCCTCTCGGAGACGGCGACGCCGAGAGTCTGAGACAGCCGGGCGAGGAGTCTGAGGGGAAGAAGGTGGGAGTGAGTGCCGACCGACGGCGCGATATCTCTTCGGAGACGGTGAATCAGAGCCGGTCATTTAAAGTCAACCATGTCTGCAGACGAAAACGTTACACCAGCTAAGCTAGCTAGGCTAGCGACAGGAGCAAGCCCGCGCCGTCAAGCGAAATACGCGACAAGGCGCCCCTCTCAGCGGAGCTCCGCAAATGCTGCCTGTCTCGACGGCGCCCGTATCGGCAGGCGCCGCGGCCCTTATATTACCGTCGTTATTATCTTTACGGAATCTGTACTGACCCCTCAGAGGCTCAACGGGCTACGAGAAAATGGCGGCGATTCCGCTTCCGCTCGCGACGGCGGCGAGACCGCGCCCCCCGGCGCGAGACCGCCTGCTGAATATTCATGAGGCGGCCGCAGCTTTCGTCACTCGCGGCGCGCGGGATGATTATATATTAAAACTTCCATCAATGACAGTATTATATATGATTTTTTTTTTACTGTATTACGGGTTTTTATGGTATTTTATGATTTACAGGAAGATTATAAGGAAGTTATTAACTGCCCAAAGCAACGTACAATAGAGGCAAAATTATCGAAGAAGAGGACTTTCTAAGTAACTAAATTACAATTTCAGATGCATCTACTGCACACCTATATTAAACTGAATGCCATTTAGCAGTATGTGTGATCGACAAAATAAGCCTGAGGGTTATTACTGTGCTGTGTGAATTTTCAGAAGAGACTTTTGGCTGCTACCCGAGTTCTGAGGCCCTGTAATCGGTGTCTAATGCAGGCACACCGTCTCAAACAGAAGTACACCCTGAGCTTCGTAAAGCTGACATTTAGGGCTGTTACCAGCTGTTGTAAGAAACATAGACTGGTCTCTGGAGAAATGCGGTCTGATGAGTTGTCTTTCAGATTTTTTCCTACAGTTGAACAGGTTTAAATGTATGAGAAAGCCAGATGATTCCCCTGCCCCACAATGTCCCACAGGGTCTGCTGGTTTGGGCAGCTGTCTCCCGGGAGTCATTTGGTCCCATGATTGCTCTGCATCGTATTTACCTTGCCAAGGAACATCAGGCGGTTTCTCGCCATCAGGTCCACCATATTGTGCACACAGTTCCCTCATGATTTGTTTTCATGTTCCCATGATGATAATGTCCTCAGACACACAGCTAAACCAATTCTAGAATGGTTTATGAACACCAGGGCGAAGTTAAACTCCTTATTGGCCTCGCAGCGCACTAGATATGAACATTATACACCCTTGATGTGATGTTTAGGAGGTTGGAGTGTGAAGTAGATTCCCAGTGGCTTCATCCATCGAAGAACGGCTTTTAATTCTCTTGAAGACCTGTCCAATGTCCCACTAGACAGTTCAGGACTTGCAGGACAGCATTACAAGAAGATCTGAATGATATGAATTCTGAAGGGAAATGGTGGCCCTATTGTTTCTTATGTCATCAAATGTTATTATTAAGCTGTTACGTGTTTCCGCTGTGTGTCCACCCCCTAGGTAGCTATACATAAAATCAATTTAAAATACATTACATCCTAACTAGTTCTTGCGTATAAGCTGGGCCTCAAATGGTAATAAATTTCCTTTTAATAATCTGAGTGCTTGTTTTCATCTACCTCATTAAAACTAAAGTGGGCTTCAGAAGCATGCATGAAATGGCGTGCAGCTACAACATTCAAGATATAAATAGTTTATATAAATACCTTTCTGTCTTCGTATGGTAATGGTATTATCACTGTGAGATGCGCTGCAGTAGCTGTTAACCTCCACCAAGAGGCAACCTGCCTTTGCGCTACATTTGCACAGGCGCTGTGGGTTTCTTGCATAGTCCTTTTTACAGGTGAACCATAGTTCTTTCAGTAAATATTAGTGATATCAAAGCTTTTTATGTCATTGTTCTGTGTGTTTTCAGGGGGAGAGATGAACTATATGAGATTTCAAATATATTGAAATGATGTTATTTGAGGAGCCTCCAGCTAAGCATATACGTTTCTGTTAGGATAATTATTATATGTTTTCAGTGGATAGACTACACTTGTTATGTAGATTTATTTTAGCTGAAAATGTAAAATGTGTAATATGAAGACATTTATAATTTTCCCCACCCTTCCAACTCCATGGGTCCAGCTATCAACAAGGACAAAACATCAGGTGAACAAATGATGCTTGTCTAAAATCAGGCTTAAATCATTTTAGAGAGTAATACTAAGGGGGCATGTTTGTAAGAACGAACCAATAAACAGGACTTTGCAAAAGAGAGTTCAGGGGTTCCCTGGGAAATGTCCATATGTCTCTCGCTGGAACCAGAAGTCCATTCCAAATGTCAAAAGAATGTAGAGCCTAATACAGTGATGCACTGATTAAAAGTTCCACTGAAGTTCTGTCCAGGTCTTCCAAATCACCAGGGCATGTTGGACAAGAGCTTCAGAAAAACAAATGTAGCAACTTGTCTAAGTTTCCTGCCCTGGGAGTCCATTCAGTTGTACCAGTTGTCACAACACAAATAACATGGATACAAACACCCCGTAGCACAGCTGTGGTAACCTAACCCTCTATGGTGGTGATAACAGCAAGGTTTGTTACATAAGCAACGGTAGCTAAATACATAGTAACGTGGAAATCAGTCTGCAGGGGGAATGTAGGGGTGGGGGTGGGGGTGGGGTGATGGAATGGAGCAAAGCTGGATGGGGTTAGATAGTTGGCAGAAACACAGAGAGCGAGAGGAGTGCAGTAATAAGCTGTTTTGTGGGGCAACATTTCAGCTGTTAGTTTTGTCACTTGGACATAAAGTACTGAGTGGGGGGGGTAGTGTATCGGGGGGGAGACGGGGAGTAAGGGGGAAATCTGAGACAGATTTGTATCAGGAGTAGTAATTGGGGTTAGGGTTGTTAGAGAATTGCAGCTCGGTGGATCCAAAATTCCTCCTAATAGGAATGTGGTCGTGCTGGGGTGGAAAGACACCTGAAAGAGGCAGTGTGTGACTGAGAGGTGGAAGTGGGAAGGGAGGAGTGGAGAGGTGTCGTGCAGTGTGCGTGCATGAGGAGGCGGAGGGGAGCACAGATATATGGGTTAATCTAGACAGACTGACTGACAGGCTGGACATAAGCAGTGAAAGGTTGAGACGAGGACACTCGGCAAGGGGGGCTGTTTGAGATACTTTACAGTGGCGAGACAAGCATATTTTCAGGGAAAACCAGCAGGACAGTTTGAGGGGATAGAGAGAGGGAGGAAAAGCAAGGGGGGGTAACTGAAGGGGGCAGGCGGCAGAGAGTACTAACGTATCCAGAACAGGAAGAGAGGAGACTCTCACGGTGGGGTATTTCGTGGTGCACCTGTACGCGGAGGCTGGCACAGACCAAGATTGCGATAACCAAAGACGCGAGTGGCTGAAATCCAAACACACTGATTTATTGGTGAAAAGCAAGATGATGAGATATGAAGAAAACTAAATAAGCAGCTAAAGAAAGGCAAGAATACCAATAAAACACTGAAAGAGTGAGGTTCCACTTTGAAAGTTCAACTTTAACAGTAAGTGAATCATTTTCAAAAAATTACATGGACATGCAGTATTTGTTAGTTTAGTAAGAATATTGGTACAGAAATGTAATGAATGGATAATCTAAAATTCCCTGTACAGTTACAGTCCTGGGGTAGTGTATCATTCTGAAATATTAAGATGCCTGTGTGCAGGTTTGCCAGTAATCCTGAGATGCCCACAAGGTGCCAGTTCCTGCCTGCTCAGATTCTAGCAAATTATTCAGTTACATCATATTCCTAGCAGCTTCAGTACAAGATAAAATGGGATCTCAGAACATTGATTTAAAGATCAAATTAATTGAATTGTTGAATTGTTCATTTGACCCTGACTTCAACCTACAAAGCTTCAGATGGTGTGGACACTATCTATCTATCTATCTATCTATCTATCTATCTATCTATCTATCTATCTATCTATCTATCTATCTATCTATCATCTATCTATCTATCTATCTA
>JAAGVU020000129.1:2306065-2333269 GCA_011763525.2 Mormyrus iriodes
AGGGGAGAACGTACCGCCGCACAGACAGGGGAGAACGTACTGCCGCACATACAGGGGAGAACGTACTGCCACACATACAGGGGAGAACGTACTGCCGCACACAGGGGAGAACGTACCGCTGCACACACAGGGGAGAACGTACCTCCGCGCACACAGAGGAGAACGTACTGTCGCACACACAGGGAAGAACGTACTGCCGCACACACAGAGGAGAACGTACTGTCGCACACACATGGGAGAACGTACTGCCGCATTCACAGGGGAGAACGTACTGCCGCACATACAGAGGAGAATGTACTGCCGCACACACAGGGGAGAACGTACTGCCACACACACAGGGGAGAACGTACTGCTGCACACAGGGGAAAACATACCGCCGCACACACAGGGGAGAACGTATCTCCGCACACACAGGGGAGAACGTACTGCCACACATACAGGGGAGAACGTACTGCCGCACACACAGAGGAGAACGTACCGCCGCACACACAGGGAAGAACGTATCTCCGCACACACAGAGGAGAACGTACTGCCGCACACTCAGAGGAGAATGTACTGCCGCACACAGGGGAAAACATACCGCCGCACACACAGAGGAGAATGTACTGCCGCACACAGGGGAAAACATACCGCCGCACACACAGAGGAGAACGTACTGCCGCACACTCAGAGGAGAATGTACTGCCGCACACAGGGGAAAACATACCGCCGCACACACAGAGGAGAATGTACTGCCGTACACAGGGGAAAACATACTGCCGCACACTCAGAGGAGAATGTACTGCCGCACACAGGGAAAAAATACTGCCGCACACTCAGAGGAGAACGTACTGCCGCACACTCAGAGGAGAATGTACTGCCGCACACAGGGGAAAACATACTGCCGCACACACAGGGGAGAGTCGGGTCTATTATTATATGCCGAAGGTAAATTTGTTTTTTTCATATCTTGAATAATCGAATAGATCAAATAAAAAAACAGAATTGCTTAAATCACTGTGTTCAGTATATTATTACTGCATTGTTATCACTGCTGCCTCACACTCTGAGTCTCCACCCAGTTCTACATCTGTCCACTTTGATTATTCTCCTCATAGGGTTTCTCCCCACAGTTGCCTTGTAGCTCGTAGGTGTCTGTGGAGTGTGTACCCCATGTATGTTGGTGCTGTCCTGACGTATTTGCTGCATTGTGCCCATCGCTTCCCGGACAGGCTCCCGACCCCAGCACCCCCACCTAGGAGAAGCACGTACAGAAAACGGACGGAAGTTGTATCAGAAGGGGTTTTCCACGGAATAGCTAAGATGAGTTTTGCTGCCTCTTAGTCAGGTCATTCATTGAGGTAATTTTGTATTACATACAAAACACAGGTAATCAGAGGTGGGTAGTTCAGGTCCAGAAAATAAAAATCCAGACCAAGATTTTGTTTCAAGTTGAGTATATACAGTCACAGAGTACTCAACTGGCTGGCTGAAACAAAATCTTGGTCTGGATTTTTACTTTCTGGACCGGAACTATCCACCTCTGCAGGTAATACAGCAGATGTTTGTAAGTTGCAATCTGATCTCACTGAGGAGTGTAACCCGGAGGAGGTAGGGCTGCCCCCCAGCCCTGCCGGCCTGCTGTCTCATTCGGGCTCCATTACTGTGCTGACAGTGAATAGGGTTACTTATCGGGGTTTGACTTACTAACATGAAAAGCCCTTATTATGTGATTACAAGCGCAGGCCTTAGATCTGCTAACTGGGCGATTTACTGAAAACGGGTGGATGAATGATCTTATGGTGGCTTCCTCTCTCGCTCTCTTCTTCACTTAAATATGCCCTGTAGCTTTCTTACGTTCTACACCGGGGATCTCAGCAGAGGATCAGGAAGGAGCTCTCTGTGAGGCCGCACCACAGGCAATTGTCAAAAAAGTTTTTCCTATATAAAAAGATTCTTAATTTGGCTGCCGAGGGAAGGCCAGTCGGTCAGTGTGTGACCCATTTATGGACTCAAAGCTGCTTCTGTGATGGAAGTGCTGCCGGTGGGTGGTGTCCACACAGGGCCTCCATCTATATCTAAGAAGAAGCTATAGCATTCTGGGGTGGCCTACAAAGCTGGGCAGCTGAAGGTTGCATTCTGGTTGCCTTCTGCAGTATCAGGGGGATTCCAGGATTTCTTAAGGTGGGGGCATAAGACGCACAATAATTCATGCAGAGGGGCCGACCTTATCATTAGCCAATGATATGTTTTGTATTGGTGACTGACAGGAGAGAGGACACTGTAAGGGCCAATCAGCTTTCAGCTGGGGCCAGCGCCCCTGTGGCCCCGGCCTTGTATACAACTACAAGCAGTGTGGAAGAAAGGTGTAGCAAAGAGACTCCTGGGTTAATAAAGCCTCCTGGGCCTCCGGGGTTATAAAGTGGGCAACGTGTGGCTCAGTGGGCTAAGCCTCTGTGCTTGTGATCAGAAAGTTGCTGGGTCAAGCCCCGCCACAGCACATTGGCTGGTTCTTGAGCAAGGTCCTTAATACCCAGCTCCCTGGGCACTGCTATGGGTGGCTGCCCTTTGCGGCCAGGTTGCTCTTACATACAGAGAGCAAGTTGGGGGAGGTGTAAAAAGAATTTCCCCCTGGGGATCAGTGAAGTACCTATTATTTAAGTGGCTCTGTGTGTAAATTCAGTGCTGGTGTACCGCCTAGCTCGCCTTCCCCCCCACACTCACTTGTGTTATAGTGCGGCCTGGTTCACGGAATCTGACAGTGCATTTTCATATCTAGCTCTAATAAAGAGGCCAGGTTTCGCCGGCTTTGCACACTTTCGGTCTAGTAAGCAGCAGTGTGAGCAGCTCTGTGAACAGTTTGGCAGAAAACATCATCAGAACAACGTAGCCCATTAGCAACGGTGCGGGGAACGCAAAGGTAAGATGCATCTAATGCAAAGCGCAGTCTAATGTCGCTAGAAATTATCCATCTATCTTCCGGACCAAGTGGTAGCAGACCAGGTGCCTATCCCAGGAGGCATCACCAGGGACACGGGACGGGATGCGAGTCCATCACAGGACACACATCATCACAGTGGGCAGACAGGGGACAGCAAGTCACATGACTTCATGTTTTTGAACTGTTTGGAAATTAGGTCCAGGCTAATAAGTTAAAACTTTAGTGTAATCCTGGGGGAAGAGACAATAAGCAGGGTTAGCAGCAAGGCAAGGTGTTTCTTCTCCTGCTGTTATTAATGTACTTCCTTGTAACACGGGGCCAGCAATCATTTGGCAGAGCCGCCCGTCTCTGTCGTGAGGCTATTATAATTTAACTTCATGAGAATTCAAAACCCCAGACGTCTGTCTGGTTGTTCATATCCTGAGAAAAGTCCTTTTTGGCATCTAGATCTTCGCGGTTGTAGTAGTTTTTGGTTCTCAGGTTACCAGGGGTCATTCCACAGAGGAAATCAACCAGGGTGAGCAGTGAACCAGGCAGAACCTGGTGGATAACGACTCAGCTGGCTGCTTTTTCACAGAATTAAGGAACAAAAATATCATGGATGGATCCAATTAGGGGGGGGGAGCAAGCAATGATGAAGGGAGGAGGATGACAGGGAAGGAGGAGGGGTGGGGAAGAGAGTGAGACAGTCGGGAGAACAGAAGGCGCTTCGGAGGACTGGAAAGTTGTGAGTATCCTGCTCTCTTTTTCCCCCCAAATATACAATGAACGAGAAACAAACAAGCGATAAGGTGACTTTGGATGGCATGCAAAGCGGTGTGCGAACAGAAGAAGCTGGAATTAATCCGAGTCGATAAGAAAATATCTGTCCGAGGCTGGCAGGTCTTCAGAAAAAGTCTGACGAAATGCGGCGAGCAGGATGCGTGCGTGTGCCGGTCTTCAGGATGGCAAATAAGACAGAGTGGCATGAGAGAGACGGGACCAGTGGGGCATGTGCAAACTGTCAGAGCGCATATTACACTGCAGCACTTTAACACACACATATACTTACACAGAAAGTCGTACATAACTGTTTATACTGTCATTTCAGGGTTTCGATGCATGACTGGTCACTGTTGGTACATTTACCATCGAGCCTGATAGAAACAGGAGCCGTGGGTGGGTAGAGGGAGCATGAAAAACACATTCTTTCGAGGGAACTCATGTCCTGGACTCAAACTAAGAGTGACACGTCACTGCTGGAGCGGAGCGAGCGGGTGGAGGGGGCGAACGGGGTGGAGGGAGCAGGGGGGAGGGAGCGAGCGGGTGGAGGGAGCAGGGTGGAGGGAGCGAGCGGGTGGAGGGAGTGAGGCTGCAGCGGACAGCAGTGCCTGCAGCGTGCAGAAAGGGCTCTCAGACGCGACTCTGCAGAGAGGCTTCGACTGCACAGAATTGCTCGGCTTAATTAGAACCTAAAGGCACAGCAGAATTAATCTGAGAGGTCCTGGGCGGAGTGTGAGTCATGGGGGCTGTGTGCCTGCTGAGCGGGCGAGCTGTCAGTGTGAAGGCTTCAGCAAAAAGGTGTTCTGCTGTTAGAAACCGTCTTTGAAGGGAGAAATGAGGAGACTGAAGAGCAAGGGTACAAAGCTAATGTCACCCCCATTGGCTGCTTTGTGTTCAGCTCATGACACACGGCGTGTGAGTCCGCATATGAGTCCGAAAGATGGGCCGGCTTCCAGTGGCTCTTCTCTGCAGTTTCCAAGGTAACATTTGGAGCAGAAACAAGTGTTTAATCATCCAAAATGATTTCTCCTTGTAGAGAAAATTCTCAGATTGCCTTGGGATGTACATGCCTATTATACACATCTATTAAAAGATTATACAGTCATGAATGTTTTTTTCTTTCTTTTTTTTTGATTCACAGTAATTGTTGCTGTGGTTTCCGATCAACAAGGAGGTAATATTACTGTGCAAACGAATTAAGGTGCAATAATATCATAATAATATCATAATATGCTACTGTAACTGCTAGATTTGCTGTTAATTAACTCGGCATTCCTCTCCCATGTAAGTAACCCTGCAGATTGGCAATGGAGAAGGTGATCTTCATGCGACCTCTGAGTCTCCTCAAGGTATTTTCATGTCTTGTCCCACTCTGTTTACGGCCAGTGACTTGGGAGGTGCTGAGAAACGTCTCGCGTCAACACCATTTTGCTGCTTACATGGCTGAGACATTTCTGTTCCTTCAGAGTTAACTGCAGTCGAACCCTTCTCCTTACATTCATACATATCAGTTTGTTACAGATATACGCAGCTGTCAGATTAAGAGAAGACAGATTAATGGGAAATCTGGGACACTGTCCCTTAGTAATCTCTGTCTATTTCCAGACTGCAGGGAAGAGACATACCCCTGCACCAGGATGTACTCTGTCCATCGGCCCATAAAGAGGTGCATCCATTCCCTCTGTCTCTACAGGTAATCACTTGCCTAAAGGGTCAGGTTGCATCACCAGCTCTTCAGAGCATCCCTGCTCACTCTTTTGCTGAGCCATGTTTCAACACGCTAGACCGTTAATCTCACGCCCTCTCTCTTTTAATTTCAGTATCCCCCGAGTCTACATAATCAACAAGGAGATTTGTGTGAGGACCGTCTGTCAACAGGAGGAAATCCGTAAAGGTTAGTGTGGCCAACTAGGAAAACAGCTAAACTCTGTGCCCGTGATTGGAAGGTTGGCATTCAAATGCCATGGTTGGCAAAACAATTTCACCGTTGAGCCCTAGAGCAAGGCCCTTAACCTCAAATCCTCCAGGGACTGGTTGATCCTGCTCTTTGATCCTCACTTGTATGTCACTTTGGCCAAACACAAGCTCTGCTAAATAAGTTCAGTATGAACCGCTTGGTTGTTTTTGCTTTGCAAATTCTTTCGTCCGAAGGCAGCCCTGCATGTGGGACCTCTGCAGTTTACCAGGAGATTAATTGGTTGTATGTGACAGATCTTTTAACGTTTGTAAGATGGCAGTACCATCCATCGCTGCGTCTCTCTTGCCCCGCCCCCCAGCGGAGTTGTGCAGAGAGAGATCCGGTTGGCCAAAGCGGATGCAGAGGTCAGTGCAGAAACGCTGCCGCCGTGGCAACCCCAAATCCTGGGAAAACAGAACCTGATGGAGGGCAGAGAAACCAAAGATAACAAGATAAAAGAAACGACGGCTGAGAAAATGAGAGAGTCCTTCCTGTATCCCAGTAAACCAACTGTGTTTTGGGAGGAAATCACTTAACCCTCTAGTTAACCACATAATTAATATCTAATGTGTACTTCTTTAGTTCTGTGACAGTCTATGTCGTGTATATCCTTTTCTGTAATTCTTAACATTCTCACTAAATATTACAACGATTCACAATTTCTGAAATACATTTAGTTGGTGCTTAATGTACGGGCATTATGAGATTACGTTACATGCCGATTTTCCAGAACTTTTCTGGAACAAACCGAGATACTTTGTGTTTACACCCACATAACAAATGGTTCTATTCCTGTTGGAAACGATGTCGCTGCTTCCTTTTGCAGAGAGAGACTGTGACTGTGCCCAGCTGGCACATTATTTAACTAAAAAAAAAAAAACTTGCACAAGCCAAACATCCTTCAAGACTGCAAAGAAAAAATGCAATTCCTGAAAGTGTAGCACTGGGGCTGGTGCTGACCGGGCTGGGGGATTCACAAGAACCGCTTCATTAGTGACGCATCTTCATTGAGGACTGGAGTATCTGCTTTGCATTAAACAGCAGCTCGGTTTGTTGTTATAAGTGAAGGCGAAGGTATGCGGATACATTAAAATGCCAGCCCTTCATATAGTGACACGACCTATTTCTACTATCATTCTCTCTGATTAAGGCCTTTCTCTTCATACTCAACATATAACCTGAAATACAAACATAAATAAAAATGTAACGACCCACAGATTTCTAGTGATATTAATAAATATGCTTATGAGACATGCTTTGATATAGCGTTTGTGTTCCTCCGGTGTTCTGGGCCCTTCCTGGGCCATTTTCATCAACATTTCTGTTTCGATTTCATTTGCTATATAACAAAGAAGCACCACCAGACAAATATCTCCCAAATTGATTTTTAATGACCGGTACGGCCGTTCTTATACAGCATATATACACACATCATGTAATTTAAACAAGGAGACTAATGACCGAGACGAATGGTTTAATGTGCATACAACTCAACATTAGCTGGACCCAATACATCAAATCACAGCAAATTCTGCAGCAGAGAGTCAGGCTGTCATACTGTCCTCCTTCACTGGCTGTGCGGATACACAAGACAATGCATGTTTCATAGCATTTACAGGTCAATAAATACTACAGACTAACAAATAAATATCACAGGAACTAAGCCCTTCTCATAGCAATACCAGTACAAAGGACAAAAAAAATCTGACATATGTAACTGTATTAGTTGAACGACACTTTGATGGGTCATTGGGTAAACAGACATTTTTAAGTTTAAGTATGCTGATAACCTAATTATAATACTGCTTAAAGAAGCTGCTTTCCTCAGGACCCTACCTGATGACTTACCACGCGAGTTGTAAAGCTTGGGTCTACTGAAGACCATGGCAGGCATATTCCTACTCAGCACTGATCAGCAGCATTCAGAACCTCAACCGTGTTCGTTAGGGCAGATGCAGCCACTGCCACTAATATATTAATACTTAGCAACCCCCGAATCCACCATAAGTGCATCATCTACACTACTAGACATGGTCCAATCGAAGCGTGTTTAGGATGGTGTTCATTCATACAGTTTCGGGCTCAAGTACTTGACTCAACACTACCAGTAAGTCAGAAAGGTGTATGGAAACCAGAACTCACAGGCAACTCATGTTGCTTCGATGATGAAAACAAGTCAGTCCTAAACACATACATCTACATGTATAATAATATCTATATATTTAACTCAGCTGCTCTTGCACACGTCCGTTTATCTTATGTTCCTCTTTATAAATATAGTGTCACAGTTATATGCTTTATTAGTTATATTCCTATATACCTTTAAACCCGGGATTTGGGAAAGGGTGACTTAACTATTTTCATACATTTCAGTATATTTGAGATTTTTCTCCCGGTAATAAATATGGCTGAATGTAAGACAGATATCAGACGCAGGTTTTCCATGAGTAAAGGACAGACGTGAGACAGACAGCGGCTGGAGTCTGAGACAGACCTCCGACAGCTCTGCGAGACACGTAAAGGGGAGGAAACTCAGAACTGAACCCAGCTTGTGGAGGAAGACTGTTGTGCTGGTGGCTGTGAGCTGCAAGAAATGGAAACAAGGCAAAACACCTTACTTACAGACATTACTTACAGGCTACAGAGGTTTAGCACCCACATCATGTAGAGTGATTTATTAATTGCTTTGTCCCGCCCACCAAAGGTTACTTTCCATTGGTTAGAGGCAGTGATTGACAGTTTTTACACCAACTACGGTATTCTTGCTCACCTTACTATATTTTAAACCTACAACATACAGAAAACAAAGGTCATATTGTCGACCAAGGCATGATGACACTATCATGAAGAAGGAGAAACAGAGAGAGATGGAATTTAAAGGCCTGTAGCACCATGCAGCTGCTGACAGTCAGAGACCCAGAGGTTACCTTGCCGGAGTGGAGAAATCGCCCCAAAGATCAGCACTGGGATTGGACTGCACCACAGAGTTGGAGTTACTACTGTCCAGCTCCAACAGGCAGGCTGACACAGGAACACAGAAGATGACAGAAGCAGTGTGTAAATAGTGGAGAATGCAAAGAAGAGAAGAAACAAGTGAATGGGGAACATCTAATTTCATACCAGTGTTTGCACCTCCTGTGAATGATTCCATATTGTGATTGGAGGAGATAGATGAAGGGGGCGGAGCTATCTTTCCTCCAGGGGGAGGGGGGAGGAGCCCAAAGCCACCTTGTCCCTGGGAACGAGGTTTCTCCTTTTTCCTTGTTTGCTAAAAAAGAAAAATACACCAAACACATTTGATTTAGCTGAAATATACTGTTCGGTTATAAATCTGTCTACACATAATTATGTTACACCATGCTAGCTTTCTAAATAGCTACTCAAACACAAGAGAAAGATACTTGCAAAAATCTGCATGAAGCAGAAGAGCATTTTACCCCAATATTAAGAGTAATGGTCTGGCCCTCTTTAAAACCCAAGTCCAGCTTTGGTGCAGCATCAGGGGCTTGTGACTGTTTTGCAATTTCATTGTCTTGCTTGACCCACCTGGAAGGAAGGAAGGAAGGAAGGAAGGAAGTGAACACATGAACACCACAGAAACAAATGTAACTTGAAAGGAGTTTATCTGATCGACACAGTCGGCTGCTGCAGGCCATACGGGAAGTGCAGGCCATCTCTTTGGGAATTCAGCTGCACAATTCAACCTCCTAACCAGCTTCCTGCTCAACACAGCCGTCACAACTTTCATCCAGACACTGAGATCTGCAATTAACTAGTTTCCTTTGGGATAATAAAAGCTTTCTGATTCTGATACAGAGTCAGTGACCTCACGCTTCCTTTAGAAGATGGAAGATAAGGCGGGGTGCCATACTTGAAGTGGTCTTGCAGAGCTACATTGAAATCGAAGGAGTCTCCTCGGTCCCCAAAGCCAACTCCAATAAACGCACTTCGGCCTGAGGAGGAAGAGGAGGGATATTAAATGGAGTGCCACCATCTTTCTCTGATTTAATAAAAAGCAAATTTTGTCATTAAGAGTTCAGATATTGGCTGGACGATGTGTTTATCGTTTCTGTTAATGACGTATGGAACGTCATCAGTGGGACGTTTTGGATTTGCTTGTTTAACAGTGGAAGGATGTCATTTCTGATACATTTCATGTTATAACATGGCTAATCCTTTTTATGTGGTTACATTTTAATCAAACAAATAAATATTACAACAGATGCTACACAACTACAATATGAAAACATGAATGTTTAATTTACAGAATGAGCATGGCTAATCTTAAGGAGTATACGACAAAGTTCAACACAAACTGTTTCAGACATAGCTAGTTAAGTTAGCTGACAGTGTACGCACCATTATCATCCTGTATACGAATGACAAAATAGCGACTGGAATCGCTCACTGCTTCCACTGAGATGCCTGGATATTCCTCTACTGGTGCCTGAGCAAACAGCTCCCCTATAGGACAGGAGGGGAAATACAGTCAGTCGACATATATCAAACACCATGCCCTTCAGTGTGGGATGTTGAACCCTGCATAGTAAAGAAGATGTCAGAAGAGATCTATGTACACCAAAGACACTTTTTAGAACTAGCAGTGGAAGAATAGAGCTAGAATCTTGCTGAATGGTTGAAAATACTTGCCACTTCACACCACCTAAGAGCCATGTAATACTGTATCAGTCATTTGGCATCATTTCTTATGCTTCCTACATTTATCAGCTTTATCTGCATTCAGAAAAAATATGTAATATTTATGTGGGGGATAGCCTTCAAAAAATAAAAAATAAAAAGCGAAATTTGGCAGATATGTATCAATACATTTATGTATAAACTAAGTACCCAGATAATATTAACAGGAATAAGTCATGCATTATATACTTAATTTGAAACTTTTAAAAATATAATAACTGAGACAGTATATATATCCAATTATCACCACATCGACTATCAGAGCATATCAAAAGGTAACATGCGGATAGCTTAGCGATAACGTTAAGGTGGCATGCGGATAGCTTAGCGATAATGTTAAGGTGGCATGCGGATAGCTTAGCGATAACGTTAAGGTGACATGCGGATAGCTTAGCGATAACGTTAAGGTGACATGCGGATAGCTTAGCGATAACATTAAGGTGACATGCGGATAGCTTAGCGATAACATTAAGGTGACAATCTGCCTAGAAATTATTGTATGTCAAAAGCTCAAAACTAAAACCTCTGAGAGCATATACGTTCAATGATTAAACATGTTCTTTATAACAAATTATAATTTTTTTTACCACTGCAGAATATCCTAAGGAATGGCAATTTTACTTATTACAAAAGCTTTCCAAAAAAGGTTTTGTAAATTGAGGCACAGATTCAGACTGAAAGTCTGGGAGCTGAACATTTCTCTTGTCAGGTTAGGTTGGGCAGTATATCAAATTTTTATAGTATAGAAGACGACACAATGCCATTTATATTGATATACATTTACTGTGCAATAAAATTAGGACTATCACAGATTTTTAATAGAGACCAATAATATTCCTTCCCAGTTATAAACGATGTGAGAGCTTTGGTTGTGACACTGCCAAAAATCCCAGAATTCACAGCTAAAATCAAACCATTCAGCTAGAATCTCACGGGGAAGCTGGTGGAGGGGAAAGGCAAGGAGTCATCGTTACTCTTTTCATCTGGTTTTTAAACATTTCCAAATGGTTTACAGGTTAAAAATATCATAATTTGCAATATTTATTAGATTTTTTTGTTCACAATCATTCACCGTCTGTTTCTGAGAGCAATGTCATTAACTGAGACATAGTGGAGCAAAACACTTTTACATCACGGGGCTTTATTTGGCGCATGCAACACAGATAAAGGCAGGATTTATTTTTGCCTTGAGACTTCTATTTGGGATAAAGAAAATGTCTATTCTGAATAGTTGTCTTTGGAAACAAGGAAGGAAGCTTGTGAATGGTGTGTGAGTGTGCCCTGGGGTGGGTGTGTGAGTGTGCCCTGCGGTGGGTGTGTGAGTGTGCCCTGCGGTGGGTGTGTGAGTGTGCCCTGGGGTGGGTGTGTGAGTGTGCCCTGGGGTGGGTGTGTGAGTGTGCCCTGCGGTGGGTTGGCACCCCACCCTATGTTGTTCCCTGCCTTGCACCCGTAGCCTCTGGGATGGGCTCCGGAGCCCCACGACCCTGCATAATAAAGAGGTGTTACAGAAGCAGTTATAGAAAATGGATGGATGAATGGAAGCCCTGTATCTGCATTTCATTTCACCACACTCTGTTTTATTAAGTGTCTGTGGCATCTCATATGTGGCTCTGACTTCAAATCGAACATTTAGCCCACTTCATAGAAAATACCAAGATATATACTGTCACTCGCTATTCTGCCTAAAAATATCAAGATATGGTTTTTGGTCCACGTTGCCCAGCTCTGTGTCAGGTTAAAAATAACACTGATGTTCTGTGCCAGAAGGACAGCTGTTCAATCCCCCGCGGCTTTCGCTCAACTCCAAATTCCCACGGTGGGAGACAGTTAATTGTTGTTACAACAATGTCATGTTTTGTCAGACTGGCTGCATGGGCACATTTGCACTAATCGCTTCAAAGGCCTCGCCTCAGATTTTGGTCAGCCACTTTCTTTTACTGTTTCATTCAAACTATTGAGGTTAGCACAATCTGTAGTTAATTTCTACCATCACCATTAATAAACAAGTATGCTACATGTGCTGTGGTATCACTGAGTATTATTCTATTTATAAAACTGTTTATTATTTTTCTATTATACATGATAAAAAAAATTACAAAGCGAATGCAATAAGCTTACCTCCTATATGTCAGTTATGGTTGAAAGGCTGAGGCATAGTGTCAAGCACGTGGCCAAAATATTTAATCTACTAACAACATTGCTGTGATTTCTGTAGTTCCAATATAAATCTCCCTCATGTAGCATTTTCACATCGTTTTTCCTTTTTTGACAGGTCAGTGCAGCTAAATGCTTCAAACTGCTTGAACGCAGATTCTCCAGAATCACAAGACAGCACAGCTTCTGATAAGCACATATTTTACAGGCACGTCACCTTGTACCAGTTTATAAGCAAACTGCCAGCCAAACAGCAGCAAGCAGGTGTAAAAAAAAAAGACACAGTAATGTACATTAAAAGTACAGCATGACTCAACGCACGATGCATTTCTTCTTGTGAAGGTTATTAAGAGATACAGGTAGGGAGCCATTCCTCAGTTTGACAGGTTTTATCCACCTGTCAGAAATCAAAGGGTTTCATTTAAATGCACAGAATGTGGGTCCCCAGGGAGTTTGTTTTCCGGAATATGTAAGTGGGTCAGCGTAAAACCAGACAATGGGTGCCTGACGTAAGGCACACGATCTGTAAGCAGCACCTTCCCCACGTGTGTCACATTGTGAAGAGCCTCCAACATGCTACCTGGGAAGGACTGGGTGTGAACATCAGAGCCGTCATCCATGAGCTACACCTCGGCACTCACCTGAGATTTTGTCCTCCAGTTTGATGTAGGCCACTTTCCCCCTTGCAGTGACTCGCATGCGCCCAGTCCAGTCAGGCGTGTCCAGCTTCCAGTCCGCTGCCCTGAGGCCACACATGCAGCATCAGCAAAGCCATGACAACATCACAGAGCAGCTCCTGTCCCTGAAACCGGCCCACAGCAGCTGTACCTACCAAGGTATTTCCATTCATATACCTTTCCATATATGTGCATAAAATCGTATTTCAAATGCACTTTACATGCTAATAATTCTGAATTTTCAAAGGCTACTGGGTCTAACTCATGGCTGCATCACCATTTAACCTAAAATATAACATAGGGTCACCAATTAAAACATTGGGAGACAAATATCACGTCATCTCTGCTGTTGTGGAAGGCGAATGCTGTGCAGTAGCTGCAAATTAAAAGGTTACCATCAATATGCTAGAGCAAAAAGTTAATAATGAAGAGCTATAGGCCGAGTACTGGGCCGACTCAGACCACGTGAGCCGATATAATA
Source organism: Mormyrus iriodes (assembly GCA_011763525.2). Lineage (NCBI taxonomy): Eukaryota > Metazoa > Chordata > Actinopteri > Osteoglossiformes > Mormyridae > Mormyrus > Mormyrus iriodes. Next base: position 2,319,715 of record JAAGVU020000129.1, read on the forward strand.
AAAGGTAAACAAGATATCCACAGCTACACACATGCAAGGACACATGTATCTAACAACTATTTCATAGGCTCGACAGTGAGTAAAACACTAAAGATTACACATTATTAAACACATGTTTACATATAATGGGATTGCAAGATGACCGTCCAATTATTTATTATCCGGGCCTTTAAAATACCGTAATACTCTAAAATATACGCAACTTACATTAATAAACGTTAGTATCAAAACAAGCAACCTTCTAACGCCTCCTTTGTATTGTAGAAATAACAAGCTGTGCATTTTCCACGCTGTAATTTTTTAATATAAACATTTTTATTGTCAAAGACCATTAGCGACACTGTGCCTAGCATACTCGTTAGGTCGCAGACTCCCATTTGTACATCAGATACATATTAAATACCAGTCTTCGCAGTTATAAAGTATATTCATCTGGCGACCTTCCCTACGTAATGAAAGAATACGCCAGGCGTGCAAGTTATTGGCACTGTCTGCTCCCTGACCTGCTGAATGGAGCTAGCCAGGGAGTTACGGCTACCTGCCCGGCTGCCTCTCGCTCCCTATGATGCATCCTCACCTCCCGTGCACCTCCATCCCTAAACACGCCACGAAAGGCGCACTGCCAGAGAGATACAGCACGCAGGCATCAATGCTGCTACTGCCGATGAGTTACAATAGCTGTCAATGTAAAAATCTTTCATTCCGGATTAGGCGTAGCATTAAACGGGTAATACGAGGGAACTGGGAGGGAGAGTCAGGCCGAGCGAATAAGTCATTAATATTGAGATGAGGCTGCGTTACCTGTATCCGCGGTTCGATGCCCTCGGCGGAATGCGGTACACATTAACGTCGGGTTTCACACACAGCACCGACTCGTACTCACCCTCGGTTGCCATCTTGATTTTAATTCAATCGGTGTTTGTGGCAGAATTCGAGAACGTTAACGGCTCCGGGGACGTAATGAACAGTGTAAAGGCGCAACGTAAGTCTGCGCGGCATTATCCGGGGATCTGCTGCCCGTGTGCAAGTGAAAGTCAAAGTAGTAGCGGCGACAACCGTAAATTGACTTTACATGCATTTATTGAATATTCACGATTTAATCACCAGTGACTGTTATTTTTAACTACCAGTTACGGACTTTTGCAGTGTTCCGACTACCTGTAAAGAAAATGCCTCAACTTCAAGAGAATGGACACAAATAAAATTGCGTGTTTATTTTCTGGTCTACGGCACCCTTCGCACGAGCTACATCAGCACCTGCAGGACTCCTGCCAGCGTGCAGGACAGCATTGTCATGTAGGAAAGCTGCAGCCTTAGAATCTCTTTAGTGATGGTTTACCAGTGACGGTAACAATGCTTAATAGATAATAACTAGACATTTGGTTAAGATATCTCATTGAATGACGTATGGCAGACGCATCGAGGGAAGAAAGGGTTGCAGTTAGCAGTCATTGACAGAGATATGGAATCACTGTCTTACTTTGCAGTCTCTCGCTTTAAATGGCGGGCAGTAGAAGTGGAGTTTAACGGCACTGTATTAATGCTTTACAGTATTCAGTCTAAGTTCAAGTTCTGGATTCAAGTAGGTTTCTCTGAGCACCATTTCCACATTTTGAGAGCACCGAAACCGGAACAGCGGTTCTCAAAGTCCAAGGAGTGCAAACGCGTCTCTCAGGTCTTCGGTTTCGCAAGGCTGGGAAATAAAAAAAGAAAGTGCACTAAATATTTGCATTGAAAACCAATGCTTTACAATAATCACAACAGATGCTGTCTGGTCATTATATATGTAATGCATCTGATCTATCATACACATATATAGATATATAGCATTTAACATCCAACAAATAAAGTTAGATTAAAAATCACTAATCGGAAGCTGGATTGTTGTTATTTCTTACGATCCCTCAGCCCTACGCCCTGTATGTGCTGGGTTGGGTTCTAGGTTCCCTATGATCCTGTATTGCAAAAGAGGTTGGAAGATTAATGGATTGTCACCTGCAGGATGCGATTCAGTTTTCTTGCTAGTCGAACAGAGTTCTGATGCAGCTCATCCCAAGCTTTGAATCCCCGTTCTTTGCGAGCTACAAATGTCTGCCAGCAGTAGAAATAGTCTGTGGTAGAGAGAGGTCTCCGTTTAGGAGGACGTTTTATGCCACAGTCATTTGACCAGCTCTTCTTAAATGTAGTAATTGCACGGAGAAAGCAGTGAGAATGTTGTACGATTAGCTTCATCTGATCAGCACTGTTAGATGTCTTCTTGGTGAAGCTTAATGAGAGGCAGGGGCATACCTGGAAATTCTGGACCCCCCTCCAAATTTCACATATAATTTTACATATTCAAGGGCCCCTGTCAGGTGCTGGGCCCCCTGAATCTGTCATGGTATCCATGCCTCCGACGCCCCTGATGAGAGGGACTCATCCCTCCTTTCTTTCCTTACCCTTGTAACTCATGATGGACAGCTGCACCCCGGCTCTCTTTAGGGTCCTCAGCCCTTCCCTCTCGTCACTGTCTTCATTGTCGCAGAAGTACAGACGCGAGCAGAAGATGCGCAGCTTTAGGTTGGGGGTTTGCGTCAGGAAGCGCGCCAAGCGGCAGGAGCAATTGTAGCAGGGGGACCAGGAACAGAACCATGTCACAGAGTAAGACAACTTTGCTCCTCCTGGACCTGAGCCCCAGAGGCCTGGACACAGCGCCCCCAAGTGTCGAAGGAAGAGAAGCTGCAGAGGTGGAGGAAGAATAATTAGAAGTGAAGTCAGTGCTCAGGGGGTGTCCTCACTTACTGTGCAATGCCAGAACATAGACTCCATGGACAGGCATGGATTTGCAACAGTGTTCAGCAGCAAAGTGAAAACGGTCTGTTTCAATGAGGCGTCGTCTGTCAGATGCTTTTTAAATGCTGCATTGGCTTTAAAGATAGGGAGACGGTCTTTGGGCTATTTTTGAGTCTTGATATCATGAAAATATCAGATTACTTAAGAAATATTGCTATGGCATGTTATAGTTTTCATCTGGCATGGGGCTCGGCGGGGAGCAGGGTGACACACCTCCAGGGCTGAGGATTTGAGTCTGGCTTTGGCGGTGTGTATGGAGTCTGCATATTCTCCCTGTGGGATGCGAGTTTCCTTCTCAGTCCAAAGACATGTGTTTAAACTAATTAGCATATCAGAATTGCTTGGTGTGTAATTGTCTGTGGCTGTGGTTTTGTATGTGTGCCTTGTGATGGACTGGCTGTAGCCCTGTTTTGTTCTCTATTGTGCCCTGTGACCACACACCATAAATGGTTGGGGGATGGATGATATAGTGTAATTCAGTCCATATATTGTATAAAATGCTGGGGCAAAGTTCAATGGTAATCCAATTACTCAAACATGATATTCAAATAGTGACATTCTCCAAAGAGATCTTGGGCTCCTGTCAGGTCTTACTCCCACACACAGCTGGGCATGTTGATCTCCAATCTCTACTCTGTTTATCCTCGCCCACCCACCTCCACGTGACATCCAGAGCGATTGCGTAGATGTCCAAAGTCAAAAGAGAGAGTGTCTGGACCGTCCCTCCTCTTCACTACAAAGCATAGATAGGTCTCGTGTCTGCCTCTCGCCCAGCGCAGGTTCTTGTAGTGATAAATGAATTTCTTTTGCGTCAAAAGCACACTGCAGCAAACGGAAGCAAAAATCACTCTACTGATGCACTGATATATTTACATAAGGCACTGAATGGAAAACGGAAACAAGGCTGAAATAATGAATAAGCTTGGAAGAAATCAGAATTGGGCAACACAGCCATAATAGCTCAGTTCTGAGATGCCAAGGAGATTTTCCAACATTTTGCTAATAATGGGCTGGATTATTAATAATTACAGTGAGTTTGTTCCAGTTCCATCAGCTTACATTTATTGTTCGGCTGCTTATGAAGACTCCTTTGGTATCTGAAACTATTGCAGCAAATCACCTGTTACTCATCCACAGCCCTCCAGCCCTCTAGTTCTGAGTTTCACTCCATTTTTGCAACTGAAACTAGAGAAAGCTCCCTGACAGGCAAAACAGCTAGAATTTGCAGCGAGAGCCGAATACAGGGGTTAATATGATGAGTAATGTCCTCCGAAAGAGACACAGGCTATATGAAAACAGAAAGTGAGCTGAGTAAGACAAGGGGCTGGAGGGAAGAGAGACAGGAAGACAAAAGAAAAGTGTAGTATCAGATTTGCTCACCTGTCCAGTTTAGTGATCATTTCACGCGATTGGACTCCCCCGCTCAATCAATCAAGCAAGTACTGAGCACATGAGCAGGGGAGACAGATTGAGATTCAGATATGGGCTGGAGGGGTTCCTGGTTGGGCAGAGAGATATTCAAAAAGAGGGGAGGCGTGATCAATTTGAGTGGAAGGCGCTGAGAAGTAAGGCAGACCGAGCAACAAAATACACAATTTCTCATTGCAAATTATCCTTCACGGCACTACGAGAAATTTAGTGCTTTAAGGACATGGGTGCATCACTGATTTACATGTGTGTTTGCCAATCAGAGGACATATGTATGACATAATTTGTATTTCTGTTGTTGGAGGAATAGGGGTGCATGTTTCCACATATGCACATACAGCCTTTGCATTAATTGCAGTCATTAAAGCTTTATATACCAAATATACACTGCCTTAAAACTGGCCAAGTGCATCATTTAGATGTGAATTATTACTAGTTCTTTTCCAGTATTTAACACATGCGGTTCATTAAATGCTAGCTTTGTTAGGGAATACTGCACAGTTGAATTAAAGCACTGCTTGAATGACTTGGTTTTGCCACCATTTAAAAAGCTGCCAGAGGCTTCTTTGTGATGTTTTTGTAATTCATCCTCACATTCGTCACCTTCTCCCGTCCCCCACCTTTCATGATGTGGGCATCAGCTCTTATCATCAGTCTCCTTCCAGCCTCCTGCACTATTCCCACGGTCAAGCAACAGATGCATGTAAGTCGCTGCAGTTCGTTTGCATCGTTTGTTTATTTTTTTAACTGTACTAATCTGCTTCTAGTGAAGGCTCTCATATGCAATTTGTGGTTTGAGAATTTGTGGTCCGACTGGATCTGTTTTTCAGGGAACGCCTATGTGTGCCGATAGACGCATCTGGAATAGATTTTTCCATTCCTCGATGTACCCAAGCGCTGCCCTCTGGCATGCGATGTGCTCTGCAAGTGACCTCTTTCACCCTTCTGTGCTTAAGCACATCGGGAGGAGTCTCCGAATGTTTCTTTACGGGATGCAGGTCAAGCTTATCTCTTTACATTAAACTGTGAAGCTCTGCACTGTGAAAAATGTGCGTTGGGGAGCATTAGAGGGCATTTAACCTGACAACGAGAAACAGGAGATCAAAGCAGGAAATGCAGAGTCATTTTTTCCTAAACCCACCCACACTCACATGCACGCACACACAAACACACACACACAGAGAAAAAATAAAACCACAGTCACAAAAACACACTTTCCAGCACCATTAACTCGCATCTGTTTCCTGAAAGCAAATATAGTTATACTCGATTTGTTTTTACAGCCAGGTGTTTTCTGAAGCTGACTGATAGAATAGGCAAAAAATGTATATAGAATGTGTAGCATATAGAGAGAAGGCCTATTATTACTACAATTAAAGTTCAATTTAAAGCGTCTATTAAAACTTGAAACGTTGAAATTGAAATTGCGCTTGTGTTCGAATGTTTAGTGGCACATATTCACAGCACTTTTACCAAACCACCTTCAGGTGTGCTACCTTTACCCCAAGACCAGAAACTCCCTCCTGTTCTGCTGTCTTTCCTGTTTTCACTGTACAAATATCCGGCAGTGTGTATGAGGTTAGCAGACAGCACCGTCTGAGGTTTACAGAGCGCGGGCCCCGGGCTGACCAAAGCAGGTACACGGCCTAGGGGGAAAGCGGCCCCATGCGAAAAGTCACTCCACCCACGCAGAAACGGTCCCAGGCCACGCTTACGCATCTGTGTCACACGCCACAGGCCTGAAATCAGCCATTCATGCAGGCGAGGCAAACAGGGCCGAAAAAGTTGCACAAAATAACTGGAGACTACAGGCGAAGAGCGGTAAGAGGTGAAAAAGAGAAGATTACAGCACGTTTGCAGACTCACAGCTTTCGAAACCACAGGCGTCCTCAGACAAGGGGCCAGGTGTTCGGGGAGGGGGGAGGGCCCAGCCGAGATAGAGACCTACGCAGTAACCGCATGCTTTCACAAACATACACGGCAGGGTGCTTATACACTTCATTGTATACATTTACAATATTTACAAAAATATACCTACTTCTTCAGCTGTTTCTCAGTTCATACTGAACAGCTGAGTGCTAACTTGGTACAACAGTGTGACAAAAATTAACATGCATTTCAGAAAAGTCTAATAAAGTTACATTTTTGTGCATCTACGTCTAACAAATGTGCTTGCAAGATCTGCACAAGAAGAATCATGAGAACAACAAAACGGCTCAGGCGTGGGGCAGGAAACAACTGGTTTATTGGGGACCTCTTCAGGGGTTAGGGCCAGCACAACACAGAGGCCAAACAGAAAACATTTAAAAAGCCATTTCGATAAGGAAGAGGAATTATGGGCAGTAAGAAGAAGGAAAAGGCGAGGAGAGGCAGACAGCTGTCAGCCTGTGGCTGGGTGCACATCAATTATTACCATCGGATGTCTAGAGGAACATGGAAATACATCAACATAAAGAGGCCTGGCCAGTCGCTTCCCCTTCCTCAGATGCTCAGCGTTTCTGGCCAGAATCAGGAGGCTTGATTCATCACAGTAACTGCTTTCTCATTTCTGTGACTGTGATACAAAACGGGTCTATACACTTCACGAGCTTCAACCTGCACGCTCAGCTTCTCACATCCTTTTAAGCTGAAACTCAGTGACTGTCAGTTTCCACGTCTGACACTCAGACAGTGACGGACGTCAGCTTCGAATGCTCCTATTTTTAAACTCCTCTTATATTGTCACAACTGAAGCCACTTCCAGAGCAGACGGAAAAACAGGGACAGTTAATCTACAGCCATGGGTACGTGCAGTTTTACTTAAACCATTAGGTTACAAGGGTTTCAAATAAACAAGCAACTTAAAAAATAAATAGGAAAAAAATTGAAAATACAGCAATATGGTTATGAACACCATAAGACAAACAATATGACAGCAGGACAATGAGCCCTTCGCAGCAGGAAACACTGAAGGTAAAGCTCACAGCAAATATTGTACATCATAATATCGCAGCCCCAAAAGTAATAAAGAAAACCATAAAAGCAATTAGGATGAGAGTATTTGAGACCTTTGTCTTCCCTAATGTCTCTACAGTTCAAACAGACCTTGTCATCCTTTTATAATTCAGTCATCTTTAAGATAAAGATGAAAGCCTCACAGCTTCCATATCCCTTTATCCAACTATATGTTTTGTCTTCCAACCTCACTCCTTTTCACGCAAGTCCTTTATTAACACATGATTCACCGGGAAGCCCAGCCAGCTCCTCTCCTCCACCATTGCCCCTAATTTATCCTCCTCCAGTTCTCCCTCGGTCAGTTCCTCCTTCTTGCAATAACCAAGCTTCTGGAAACACGCCATTGCGACCTTTGAGGCGACAGATACATGCGCGCACACCTTCTTCCGGCCCAGAGCCTTCTCCTGCCTTTCCACACTCTCTACCAGGAGCCGGCCCAGTCCCTCTCTACGATACCAGCACTGAACCACCAGCCGGCAGATCCTACAGATGTCCTCACTCAGCCCCCCCTCAAGGGCAATGCAACCGATGATCTCGCCTTCCAAGACTGCTAGCCACACCTCGCCCGCCTCCCGCTCCCTTGCATCCATCTCCCTGGGTTTCCCTCGCTGGCGACATCTCTCTTTGTCCTGGGCCTTGGTGCTGGCGCCAGCATTCCCTTCCTTCCACTGGGCATAGGGGTTCTCCATGGTGCAGTCCCCTGGCCCTCTGTAGCTGCTCCCCACATAGTCCCAGTAGTGCCTGCTGGTGCCCAGGATGCCGAGTGAGTGTGGGATAGTGAGCTTCAGGTAGATAATGACCACAAAGACCGGGAGCACCAGGGCCAGAATGAAACTGTGCAAGAGGCAGCGCAAGACGGACGACACGATGGCGAGGAGCAGGAGGGCCAGCGGGCGGGTGAGGAGGTGCAAGACCAGCCGGTTCTCCGAGCCCTGTGATCCTTCCTGGGAAGCAGCAGGAATGAGATTTATAAAAGAGAAAAACTGTAACAATTATCAAAACCAGAGATCTGGAAAACTAAATTGAGGCGAGAATTTCAGAGACAGGGGTTCAAATCCTGCACCTGCCACGGTTCAGCCATTATGGAAGAGGGATGTATGACTGAAGATGAGGTGACCGTGTGAAATACACTCATATGAAATACTGTACCAGCCAGAAGTATGTTCTGTATCACATGTGACACCTGGAGCAAGAAAGGACATAAACAGGAAGAAAAACAAAGACAGAAACATGATGAAAGTGCCATCTAGCGTATGTAGGAAGAGGCCACCTTGATAAGCTCTTTAACTATGTCTATATCTTCCTCCTTCATCCTTCGCAGAATAACCTGGCTCAGCTCCAGCTTCCCCATCTCCTGCTATCAGGCAGACAGCTTTTTGATGGCGCTGAAAAGAATAAAACTGAGGTCAAACAGAAACAAAAACGTCTCATTTCACTCATTTCTGAAGATCGCTTATTCCGACACCTTTCCGTGAAATGGTTAATGTGCAGGAGTGCGTTAATGGGGCTTTCTACCAACGAAAAAATCGCATTGCAATAAACCATTGCCTGCAATACAGAGGCTGAGAAATGCGTGTAAATGTTAAGCATGTATTTATAGTGAGCCCGTTACGCAGCTCAGTTCTGACCCCTAGGCTTTATGGGGGAAACCCTGAGTAATGATACCCGCCTATTAAACCCGCTAGCAATGCAATGGTGCTACCGTTCCATAATTAAGTGCACATGCAGCTGTCCATTAATTTATAGACGATATCACAGAGACGGGGTCAGGGACCGTGTGGGGATTAGCTTACACAGCAGCACCGCATCTTTCTACGGCTCATACAGATTATCAAGTAAGGACGTTCATAATAAATTTGAAATAACTAGAAAAATAAAAATAAACTTAATATGTTCTGTGTAGTCGGAAGCCCCATACCTTGCATCCAGTTTAATCAGAATGGGGAATCAAAATTGCCTGTTGCTACACGCAACCCGGCTCTGCTCTTTGGGCCGCTAAGTCGAGCCGGCGTTTCAGCCGGAGCTGTGCCGCAGAGCGTGTACTACGCTGACGTATCTGCGATAGAGAATACGGCGTAGGAGGCCTGAGCCGCAGAGCGTGTGCTACGCTGACGTATCTGCGACAGAGAATACGGCGTAGGAGGCCTGTGCCGCAGAGCGTGTGCCACGCTGACGTATCTGCGATAGAGAATACGGCGTAGGCGACCTCTCCCCGAGACAGCGGCAGCGTAACGAGCACAGTACGCGAATTCCGTAGCACACCGCTGTCGTAAGTATGACGATGACGTCGTGGCTTAACCGGTAACATATTCCAAGATTTAAAGCATCTCTGCGGTATAATTAGGTACAGTAAATAAGTTAAAACACGGAGTCATTATGTATAACTTCGTTTATTTTCATGACCATATCTATATCAGTATCAATAACGATACTTAATCCAAGCAAAATATAGACAGTATCATATTCACAAAACGTACTGTTCTCTTAATACACACTCAAATTTGTATTTTTATTTGCTCCAGTCTGCAGTCATTTGAGTGTTATCCATCTTCACCTTTTATTAACCGCATGATTTACAGCTTTTTTGCACGAACACCGTTCATACTTTTTTCTTCTGTAGAGCAATTATTTGATCCTATTTCATTAATAATTTATTTTTTTGCTTTCTATCTGAAGCAATATTAGTCCATGGTTTTGCTCCGAGTTAACGTCATTAAATTCTTCATATGCGTCCAAATGCCTTACGGAAATACACAAGCACACACCCTCACATACACACACACACACTACTTTGCATTGTGTGAAAATTTCTGTGAGAACTTCATTTAGGAGGTGTTAGAAGTAGGAGTAACAGGACCAGCAGTAGAACTGAAACCTTGAGGATCACGCTGGACAACTCGCTGCACGCACTCCTTCATGCCACTGTTCTCATCAGTCCCTGCCTGGAACTTCACCTCAGAGCCCATGTCTCCCTCCATAGCCAACCCTGCACCTCCATCTTCCCCATCTTCACGTGCCTCTGCCTTTTCCAGGACACCACCCTCTCCTGCCATGGCTGCTTCTCTTAGGCTGCTGGTGCTGACCTCAATGATAACGATTTCCTCTCCCCCCTCCAACTGAAATATACCCTCCATAGACCCCTCACCTTCACTAACTGCCCTACCAGTCCTATTGTAAGTGTCCCCTGTGTCTGAGGTATTTCCTTCACCTTCTATTAATGCAATCATCTGAACCCTTTCCCCGGGTCCCGGGGGTACTATCTTAGCATCATTCCCAAGCTCAAATACCACCTCCTGCTGACCAAGTGGAACCAAAGCTTGGGTGGGGCGGCAGTCAAGACCCAGGTCATCTCTCTGAGCTGCCGAGAAAGGGTTTGGAGGATCCTCTTCCCCTCTCTCTCCCTCTGTTTGAAAGTGAAGAACAAATGATTCACCTCCTCCATCACCCTCTCTTGCCAGGTCTGACTCCCTTTCTCCTTTATCAACTCCTTCCCAATCTTGCAGTAGATCCAATGAGACCACCTGTTCTGTAACCTTTCTGTCCTGCGTCTGCCCCTTTCCTTGTGTCTGTATCTCCAGGACGAAAGAACCCTCCTTTCCCACTTGCCTTCCATCTCCAAGTCCATCTGCCCCAAACTGTAGAACATAGGACTCCTCGCCTCCACCCCCGGCCTGTAAGCTCTCCTTCCCCCCAGCTTCCTCTCCCTGCTTCTGAAAGCAGAGGACAAACTGCTCCCCACCAACTGCATCTGGACATTTCCTATCTGGGGATGTTGCTGTAGGGTTACCACCCCATGGGTTGGACACAGATGGAACAGGCATGTCGGACACCCTTATGTTTTTGGAGTCCGTCGTGGCTACGGAGGGGGCTGAAACAGAGGAGGACACAGATGGGACTGTAACTGGAGGGGTGGGAGCGGACAAAGTAGTGCTTGCAGTTATGGTGGCTGAACTTGCAGAAGCAGGACTGTCAGAAAGAGTCCCCAGAGGGTTAGATGGAGCTCCTCCTGAAGGTTTGGCAGCTTTGGATCTCCGTGCTCGTTTCGGGCGAGGGCTCCTCATCCAGCTGGTTTTTCTCAAATTCTGTGAGTTTGGCACAGGGTTCCTGACCATAGCTGATGTTACAGGAGCACTTGAGTTAGTCAGGATGAACCTAGGTTGAGTCTGTATTGTCTGAAACTGAGGGATCTGCGTTTGGTTCGGGCCCAGGACTTGCTGTAGTGCAGGTACGGTCTGCACCACAGGGAGGGGCTGTGGGCTTGGAGCAGGGGGAGCAACAGCAGCAGCGCTGGAAGTTGGGACAAGGATCAAGCTTGGCTGGTTGCCATTAGTAGACTGGCACTGTAACAGAAGGTAGTTTTGAGACTGAGGTGGAGGTGGTGGAGGTGGAGCTGGTGTTGGAGCTGACAGAGGTATTAGTTGTAGGCCCGTTGGAGTCTGAATCATAAAATAGTTCTGCGATGTATTAGGAGGGATGTCTAAATTTGGTGGGGACAAAATCAAGGTTGACTTAGCTGGGGCTTCGGGAAAGGAAATTGTGTTTGGCCCTATATTTGTGCTCACACTGAGGTTGAGAGTGGAGGACCCCTTGACTGCCCTGGAGCCGTCCTTGGTGCTGCCTGAGCCGCCCGTGTGCGTGCGCAGGTGCCTCTGCAGGTAAGAGTGCATGACAAACTCCTTCCCACAGAGCTGGCACTTGAAGTCCTTCCGTGCAGAGTGTGTGCGCAGGTGCAGCTGCAGGTTCGAGGAGTGCGTGAAGCTCTTGTTGCACTGGCCGCACTGGAAGGGCCGCTCACCCGAGTGCGTGCGCTCGTGCTGCTTCAGGTTGGATGTCTGTGAGAAGGACTTGCTGCAGACAGAGCAGATGTGGGGCCGCACACCTGAGTGCAGCTGGCTGTGCCTGCGCAAGCAGCTGGTGTTCTTGAAGGACTTCCCGCACTCCTGGCAGACATAGGGTCGCTCGCCCGTGTGCTGCCGCAGGTGGTACTGGTAGTGCGAGCTCCACTTGAAGGTGAGCGGGCAGTAGGGGCACTGGAAGGCACGCACGCCAGTGTGGACCTGAGGAGTAAGAGAGCATGAACACCAGCTGAATCTATTTGTCACTTAGGCATTTTAAAGCTGCCATCTGTCTTCGAAGCACTCATGCTCTACAGGGCTGTTTGGAAGGCCTGGTGCGTTTCCCAGGCAGCAGATTGCACAAAGCAGGGGAACACCCTGTTCAGGATGCCAATCCATCCTGGGGCGTGTACTCTCACACACACCAAATCACACATTTTGGGCAATACAGGGATGACTAGACTAGACTAATTGTATGCCTTTGGACAACAGGAGAACAGAGTATTCAAAGGAAACCCAATCAAAATGGTGGAATAAGCAAAAACCACACACACAACCCCAACCCCAAAAATACAGACAGAACTTTAAGGCTTAGAAGTATCAAAGAGGAGATAAGGCTACCCACCAAGGCACCGTGCTGTCCATAGCGTAAAGAAAACGCAGCAATTTTTCCAGCATACATCCATGAGTAAAATATTCTAAATTACAGAAGTAGCAAATGGAATGGGAGAACATGACTGAAATACATAGCGACTGTCAAACTGAGAGCGTTTTCAATTACAGTGAATAGAGAATGCAGATGTTTTTAAGCATTACTATACTAAAAGGTCGATTTCTACAGCTGAAGCGCAGAAAACTTCAGTCTAATTACTAAGGCTGCAGCAAAACCACATCAGTGCAAATGCGTTAGTGCTGAAATAGTGCAGCAACTGTGTCAAAATGAGATCATCACAACGTGTCAAACGCAGCAAGACAACCAGAACCTCGGCATTGTGGGAGTGCTTGGTATTTCCTGATTTTTAAAACCAGAATCACCTCCTAATGCATATTCTCACATCAATTCTTGTCAAGAGTATCTTCTTCACTCTAGAACGTTCCACAAAAACCACTTTGGTGTTTGGCAGATTGGAGATTTGGATGAGTTATGAAAAGCAGACAGCTTTAGAGCAGTGTGACAGCCTGTGGATGACAGGAGGCCTACCACCTGTAGGAGGGGGGTGGGCGTGGGGCTGGGGGAATTCCTTCTGGGCCCTCAAACCTTCCCTAGAGTCCAAGTTGTTTTTTGGAGCTCCAACTCAGACCGCAGTCTGAGCAACATGACGGATCAGCCTCTTCACCAGCTTATGTGCAATAACATATAAATGCTCTTCCAGTGTCACTGCTTCCGAGTTCAATTACACTATGTAACAAATTTTTATTTTTATTTTGTTCCTGGGTACAAAGTGTGTTTTCCTAACCCGTTATGC
>JAAGVU020000129.1:2333369-2359189 GCA_011763525.2 Mormyrus iriodes
ACTTTTACAACATAAGCAATTAAGAAATAACATGTATTGTCCAGGAACAAAATTTGTGTTACATAGTGTTATCAGCCAAATTTATGGCGTGTTTTTGACTGTCTACAATGGTCCAGATTGTTTCCAGCAGCTGTGGCTAAGCAGGCTAATGGCACGGTAGTCACCAGCCTCCATTTGGACACTCTAGGGAGATGCACCAACCCAACAGGCCAGACCAGTGTTTCCCAGTCCAGTTCTCGGGGACTGGCTCCCTGCCAGACAGTCCACAATTTCGCTCGGGGGCTGGGAGGGAGAAAATCGTGGAGGTCTGCGGGTCCCCGAGGACTGGATTGGGAAACACTGGACTAGCCGACAGGAAGGACAGACGGGGAGGGATCTAAACTACCTTGGGTCTTCTGGGACCTGACCTCCTGTTTCAGCCTCTGCAATAAGTACTTGCCGTTCTTCTGTTGACCAACACTTTGGTATGATAAACACTGGCAGACCCACTGTGTGTTTCAAGGACCCCAGCAACTGACCCCTTACCCTCTGATGGATGGAGAGCAGTGAGGACCTCTTGAAGCTCTTGCCACACTCTGTGCAGCGGTACGGCCTCTCTCCGGTGTGATCCCGCATGTGGTAGCGCAGGCCGGATGAGCCTTTGAAGGCCTTTCCACATTCGGAGCAGCGGTATGGCCGCTCTGTCGAAGACAGGTTGACAAAGAAGCAGAACACACCGGGCCAGGTCAGTGTCAAAGGACTGGGACAGCAGCAGATGAAAACTATCTGAAGTTGAAATGCGTGGCCATCGTTCGATGATGGATGGACACCTACCACCGTTATTGCCGCTGGTGTTCTTGTTGCCCCCTGCTTTCTTCTGGCCCTTGCTTCCTCCACGGCCTGGCTTGGCCGTCTCCCTCGCTCCCTCCTCCGTCACAGCGATGAGGCTCACGTGGATTTCGCGCTCGGCTTCCTCACGCTCTCGGCCCTTGGCCGCCGGCGAAGCAGGCAGGGGCAGGGAGAGCGAGAGCGATGGCGGGCACACGATCTCGGCCTCGGCCTCGGCCAGGAGCCTCTGCTCGGGTGTATGGGAGTGCTGGTGTGTCAGCAGTGACGACAGCAGTGAGAATGAGCGGTCACAGGCGGAGCAGCTGAACTGCGAGCGAGACTGCGACTGGGGGTGTGATGGCGAAGGAGAGTGGGCCTGTACAAGACGGAAAAAGAAAGAGGCTTTAAACCTGCCAAAAGAGCCGGGAGGGGACAGATCACAGCAACCAACTCTTCATCATACAAAGAACATACATACAAGCTAATACAATATCAACTGACTTTCACTACTTTTAACAAAAAAGGTCCCTGTGTCAAACTATGTTTATGAGGACTAATTGGATTGTTAATTGGACATTATTGCAAATGCTACACTTAGAGATAAATGACAACATGTATTTGACGATACAGTTCCCATACAGTGTTACAGATATATCAGCAGGAATCAAGTTGTTCTAGTTGTATGCCTCGAGCAACCATTTAATTTAATTGGACTTAAACAATCTTTCAGCTATTTATTCAGAGCCAATAAAAATAATTAACTGAAATAACTGACCATAATTAAATATCGTTTCAAATTACTGTTTTAAGAAAAAAATACAAATATGTTCCGTTTCCAAGCAATAAAAAGTATTTCGAATCAAAACTGCCACACAAAGTTCTCAGGCACACGGCACACTGTATTATGAAAACTGGCCATCGTTATGAGGCATGATTACACTGTCCACATAGACAAAGTAAAGAGTGAAGCATGTTGCTCTCCTCAGACACATACCTGGCTCAAGTGTCTATTCAAGCCACCCACGGTCTTGAAGTTCTTCCCGCAATAGGTGCACTCTGTAGCGCCCCCTACCCCGGCGGCTGTGCTGGTGGGTACAACAGTGGCAGAGGGCAGCTGGGGCACTTCTGTGAAGCTCTGCAAGAGGTCGAACTGGGCCTGGCCTTGGACTCCGCCATCTGCAGCTCCCGGCAAACCCAGCATGTCGGCCGCACTGTGGTTATTCTCTGAGCTCGTTGTGGTCTCCACTACTTCTTCAAAGTCCGCCAGCAGAGGCCCAGCCCCCACCAGTGCAACCCCTCCCTCTGCACCAGGCTCATCACTTGCCCCGCCCCCTCCCTCGTCCGTCTGCCCCAGGGCTCCCAGGTGTAGAGCCTGGTGCTCCTCCAGCTCTGTGTGTGTGCTAAAGGTCTGGCTGCAGCCTCCACAGCTGTAGAGCAACACGCCGGCGCCCCCAGTGGTGGTCACATCCACTTCAGTGGTGACGTTCTCACCCGACATGGGAGTCAGGGTCAACTGGGGCATGAGCGCCGGGTTCTGGTTTGGGGCATGGTGTGACAGGAACACCTCCCCAACCCCCACTCCCACGGTGGCCTCCTGTGCTACCAGCCCGACGACGTCGGTAATCCCAACCTCCATGCCCACCTCCACAGAGGTAGCACCTGCTGTAGGCGGGGCTGCCTTGCCCCCGCCAGACCTCCCCTTGCCCTCCACGTGCGAGATCCGGTGCAGCGCCAGGTTGGACGAGTGGGTGAAGGAGCGGCCACACTCACTGCAGACGTAGGGCCTCTCGCCCGTGTGGATGCGCATGTGCTGCCTCAGGTTGGTGGACTGCGTGAAGGCCTTGGTGCAGACGGCGCACACGTACGGCTTGAGGCCCAGGTGTACGTTTTTGTGCCTACGTAGGCTGCTTGAGTTCTTGAAGGCCTTGGGACACGTGTCGCAGGGGTATGGGCACTCGCCCGTGTGCTGCCGCAGGTGGTACTGGTAGTGCGAGCTCCACTTGAAGGTAAGCGGGCAGTAGGGGCACTGGAAGGTTCGCAGGCCAGTGTGCACATTGCGATGGACCTGCAGACAGAGAGGCGAAAACACTATAAACAAAGGTAAAAATTTTTTAAAAAATAATAAGAATTCTGTTCCCCTTCTTAAGAAGACCCATTTTTTAATTCAAAAAATGCTGAGTACGACATATCAAGAGCACCTCCCCAGCCACAACCAAAAACAATTCACCTGTAAAAGTGATGAGCGTTTGAAAGCTTTACCACAGTCTTCACACTTGTAAGGCTTCTCACCCGAGTGTGATCTAAATCAAAAGAACATGTCTTCAATAATATTTAACATCTTGGTCCAATAACCATAGGCAAGAACACCACTGAGATGATGGATAACTGTGTTAATAAACAGAACACAGCATGGCAAGTTCCCTGCTGTGTCAGGTAAGCCCAGAAGCCACAGCACCCTACCTCTGGTGGTATAGCAGGGCGGAAGAGCCCTTGAAGGCCTTTGGACAGAGGTTGCAGCGGTAAGGCCGCTCATTGTTGTGGCTGCGTTGATGGTGCGCCAACCTGGAAGACCATTTGAAGCTCTTCCCACAGTCCAGGCACTGAAAGGGGTGCTCTGGATTCTGGGGCGCAGAGGCAGACTGGACGATCTCCACGCCCGTGAGCACCACCCGGCTAGCCCCCTTCTCCAGCTGCTGCATGTTCTCCCTCTCGGCGTCCTCATCCCCCTCATCAGCTGCCGCCAGCAGGGGAGGGAGAGGTGAGAGCGAGGTGCGGGGCTCGGATGGCAGAAGCTCTGTCTGTACGACTAACGTGGCGACAGTGTTGGCCATCCTGTTTCCAGGGGTAGGCATACACAAGATAAAGCTTATCAGCCTTCTTTATGCATGCCTTTCATGGGTCTGTGTTCTGAGGGACGACTTCTTCCTTTGCTCTGAAGCCTCCACCCCTTTGTCATCTTATGCTGGGGGTCCTGCGTCACTTTCCGAGAGGGCTGGATACTGCCTGGTTTGCACCTTTATGGATGAAAGTGGATTTATATTAACACAACAGAAAAGCACAGATTTCCTGCTTAAAATACAAAACATCATATCAGATGCAACATCAAGCATAGAACAAACATGAAACCTGGACGCCAAAACCTCACTGGGTATCCAGTATGAGATGTGACACTGCAAAGAAGTACCAACTAAGAACTTTTTTTCAGTAATACTGGCTACATGTGCGGGGGTTACACTTCCTCATATGAAAAAAGTATATATATATATATATATTAAAGCAATTTAAATACATGTTTTATCATTAATTTAAAAGTATCCTATATCTATAGGGCTGAGTAAACTGTCCGATTTATCCAGCTAGTGGTAGCATGCCTTCCACGCACTTTTATTGTCGGCCAATAAAACTAGCACCTTCCCCTTTAAATTCCACCTCCTCCCCTTCCCTCCTCCCTCATTTTTTCTGTATCTGTCTCTCTATCCTTCGTCCCCGAAATCGGTTTCCCAAAACACACAAACATATTCATACACATTTATGAACCCACCTCCACGGTTCAAACCATGCCAAAGATATGAGCAGGATTTATGACAGACAACAATCCTCTGTCACTCGAACCCCAACAAAACCGGCCTTCCTCAAGCAATTTGTCTCGTTTCATGCGAAATAAAAAGAAAACGACCCGTGATATTTTGTGTCGACTGGCTTAATAACCTAGTGTTAATCCGACACTTTTAGTTTTAAGATTATTTATATTGTTGTGGTATATATCTATAAAGAACTGAGTCCGCAGTGTTCGACCATACAACCTTAACAATAATATCGAGCACAAACTAACTAGCAGTCATCCGCCCGCTGTGACCTCGCAACAACGCGGAACTCTATTGGCTGAGCGCGGCCCTGCGTCTGGCGTTTCGATTGGCTGAAATGTTGGCGAGCCGAAACGCCCGTCACAGAGCCTTTTTAATTTCGCAGCAGCAGCGACATGTGACATTTACATTGCAGTTGGTCTTTCCATGCAAGGGGAGCGATTATGTTAATAAGTGGAAAAACTGGAAAACAGAAGTAGAGGTTTAGACTCGTACTTTTTTTTTTTTATCGTAGATGAACATTAAAGCACTGTTTTCGCCATTTTCTTTATTTGTTTCTTACGTTTGTACATTTGTTCCCAATAAAACGTTTCACATTTCGATTCATCGCTGTATGCAAACCATACCTTAGTCCTATGAACATTTATTTTAGTTGTATTACTTAGTGTCAATATTTTAAATAACAATGACGATCGTGATGAGAATAGCTACTACAGACGTAAAAATGACAGAAGTCGTGCTTCCTCGCAAATCAATAAATAATAAACGTAAAGGTAATAAATAGACAATACTGTATCAAAGTTTTAAAAATTGAGGGAAAATACTGATACCGAGATACAGATATATTGATAAAAATTGAAGTTTCCAGAATACAGTACATTATATGCTAGAAAAAATGACAGAGCACAGCACAATAGAAAAAATGCAATATGCCTTTTACACTGTATTACAAATTCTGAGTGCTTTATTAAACACAAATACAAAAATATCATTATTAACTTAATCAAAGAACATACTCCATATTGCACAGAGTACGTGCTTACCCCCAAATACGAATCCAGCATCAGGTAACCGAAATATAACCATAACCAAACTGTGCAAAAAAGATTCTGAATCAGATTTGGGAGGTAATATCGACAGATATTCGTATATACATATTACATGTTTATGTTTGAAGTTGCTACTAGTTTATTTGGCATCAGTCTACTCTAACCAAATGTTATCCATAGCCAGTGAATGCTGACCTTCAGGAAAACTGATCTTGGATCAGCGTCTAGCAGCAACTTCACCCAACTCCCGCATGAGAACAGAAGGAAAGGCTGCATTTCCCAGGCTATTGCTACATTTAGCAGCAGAAGCATATAAACACAACTGCTGATTAAATACTAAAAATGGAAAGTACCTGTTTGGTTTAAACAATAATATATTTTGAAATACAATCAGCTGAATTGTGAGGTTCTGTGAAGAACCAAATAAGTGCTTCTGTAACTATCCCTCCTTATTTTAAGAGTGATAGAAAGCTTGGCCAGAGGGAGTGTTTGAAGGTATCTTACATCTTAATTCACAACTTAATGCTACAAAATAAGTAATGATATCAATGATATTATACAGAACAAATAAATAACTGCCTCAAATAAATAACTGATATAAATAAATAAATAAATAGATAGATAAATAACACAAATTGTCATGAACAAATGGTGGAAAATGGGGCAGAAGCAGTGTTTTTCTCAGACTGTCCCCACTGGCGGTGCATAAAGGCCTGCCAAAGTGGGCAGTGGGCTGTCCGTGGGCTCGGCCATTAATTTTTCAGCTTGAGGCTGAGTAAGACGCGTAGTGCCCAGTCACAGAAGAGGCGGAACTGCTGCAGAAGCTCAAGGGAAGACTGCACCACTTCCCACTGTGACGCTGGGAGGGATGGCAGAGACGGGGAAGGAGGGGTCAGTCGGGTCGCCTCCAGCTTTGACATCTTGTGGAGGGAATAAGATGAGAGTGACATGCCATTAATTTAAGAAGCAATCATCTAGGATACAAGGCAGGGCTGCATCCAGGGCACACAGAATCAAGCACTGGGCAATTTAGATGCCACTTAACCAAGTTTATCTTTGGGCTGCCGGAGTAAACCAGAGAAAGCCTGGGCAACAGGAAAGTCTGCATAAGCTAGACATGTGGAGACGGGATGGGATTCCAAGCGCCTGCAATGGTAGTGTAAGGCAACAGCGCTACAGTGCTAACATTGTCGCCCCACATAAAAGCAATTACAAGTAATATATAGGGACAGGGAGGATCATAACAGAGGTATACAGCAGGTTGGCATCTAAGGACGTACAAAATAAGCATTTTGCATAAGAAGATGCTGCGTACCTGCCGCTGGAGGGACAGCCTGAGCGCCTTGATGAGATGCATCAGCTCCTCTAGTTTGGCCAAAGCAGCATTCTTGTGTTTCTTTGTTGCCTGGTCCAACCAGTCAAAATGGAGGTCAAACAGCTGCAGGTCTGCGTGAAGCTGGGCCAGTGTCGACTTCACCTGTTCATGGGGGAAAGGGCATTTATAACCAGCTACGCTGCAGTGGCTGGTATGTGTTATATTAAAGGGGAGAGCTTTGTACCTCCAGGGAATTCAGATCTGTTGCTTTGTTGGTAATTGTTGGGAGTGTTTTGAACCTGCGCTCAACATCAGTGGCAATGACATGATCATTCTGAAACAGAAACAAAGATATATATTTGTGACATCTTCAAAATATATGATATACTGCATGTAATATCAATGTACACTAGTTTTCAGGGGCATGGTACCTTGTCAGGATCAGACCCGGCCCTGCCCCCTTTCATTATATCAATTCCCTGTTTAGCTGGCACATTTTGCTGGCCATTCTGTTTGGTGTTAGCTCCTTTTGTCCACCCAATGGACGCTGCTATGCCTTTAGAGCCCCGCCCAATGGAGGCCACTGCGTCCCCAGAGCCCTGCCGAGGGGAGGCTGCCCAAGTCCCCAGAGCCCTGGCCTAGATTGGGCTGTTCAGCCCGCACCTCCAGAGCCTAACTCAGAAGGGGGCCACCCAGTCCAAGCCTCCAGAGTCTGTCCTCATCTCTGGCCCAGGTTCACCAGTGCCCGTCTCATCGTACCAAGATCCCATCCAGTGTCTGCAGTGGCAGCGCACTCCAGTCCAGTCCCTCTTTTTTTATGTCCCAGAGGAGTCGTCAAGGGCAAAGACGCCATTGGCATCTTCAGGACACCCTACCTGCGGACCCTAATCCTATTAACCCTGTTCTGTTCCCATCCATCCCTGTTCTGTCCTTGCCAGTTCCTGTGGTGCTGCCATCTCGGTCCAGCCATGCATTCCCCAATTACGTCCACAGCGGTTCCCTCTGCCCTTCCTCCTATTTATCTCCCCGTCCATGGTTAAACTTCCAGTGTTCCATAGTTGTCCATCTGGTCCTTCACCTCCCAGATTCATGCTCCTTCATTTGCTCACTTCCTTTCCCGCCAAATCCTTTTCATGCCTCAGTCCTGTGCCGCCCCATACCAGTCTTGGTTCCTTCTTTGGTCCCCTGGTCGTGTACTTGTTGGGTCTCCTGTCTGTCGCCCATGTTGCCCTAGTTCTAGTGTCCAGTTTCTAGTAGTGTTCCCAACTCTGGTGGTCTGGTAGACCTAGCTCCTCATATTCCACCTGTCTGTCTTGGGTCCCCTTTGTCATGCCCTGCTCCAGTCTTTCCAATCCCTTGGTCTCCAGAGTTCCCACATCTAGTCTTGTGTTGTCCCTGGTCACTGTTTGTTTCCCTGTATTTGTGGTACTGGCAGTGCCGCCACACACCCGGGGTTCGCACGTTCATTGGGGGGGTAATGTCAGGATCATCCCCTGCCGTACCCCCTTTCATTACGTCGGTCACCCATTAGGCCAGCAGGTGTTGCTGGTCATCCCATTTGGTGTAAGCTCTTTATGCTTCTTCTGTTCGCTATGCTGCCGCATGAGTTTACGGGCTGAGCGGGTGGAGTCATCCAGGCTTCCCTTTCCACTGTGGGCTCAAAGCTGGTCAGATGTCATTGAGTCAGTTGCATTGTCTTGATGCTTTGTGTTTGGTCCCAGTTTTGGTTTGAGTATTTGTTCCCTGGTTTTGTGTTTGTAGCTGTTGTTGTCCCATGTTTGCTGCTGTTCCGCTATAGTTGTTCCTGTGCTGCTTCCTGCCTTAGTTTTTGTCATTTACCTGCTTTGTTTTTGACCTCTTGTGGTTCCATTTATTTTTTGTTTTGTTAAATTCCCTTGTTTTGTTTGAGCCACAACATAGATCGGCCTACATTATGCCCATCCGTAACAGTACCTGTTTGCTGGATTTAACTTAAAAATGTTAACAATAAAAGCTGGTGACATGAAACCACAAGATGTTTTTGCAAGTGGTATGAAAACATATCCAGTGACTAAGAGCCGAGAATATGGAATAGACAACACAAGACCTGAGGGAAACTCCAGGGACAGGAATAAGAAAAAAAAAAGCATGCATCATTTTGGAGATCGCTGGAAGGATATGTACATGTCTTATGATGACCACTGGGCGGAGACAAAGAGCATTTTTATGAGATTGCTGATTAAACACGGTCTCAAAACTAGTTTCTTGGGAGCTGTGATAATATAAATATGATACTTAAGTGCATAGTCTAATAAATAATTTACATTTAATCTGTATTCAAATGGAATATACACACAAGTGACTACAGCAAATGCACACAAATAAGCAAAACAACCGAAGAAGTATTCGCGCAAACGTCGTTCTTTCGCATCCATGCAGCACTGGTCACTCTTTCGCCTGCTGCCCGTCATGTTTAACAGATGTCTGCAATGTGCAGTAGAATACTGTCTTGAAAATGTTTTTCTTTTCAAAAACAAGAAATCAGGAGAAATGGACAAAACCAGGATGCATAACAGCAGTGATTGTCATCAGGAAGTTCTTTTCAGTGTAACAGCACAACATTTACAAGACGTGTGGATTTAAATTTCCTCACGATTTGCCTAAATTCCTGCTTCCTCATTCACATCAAGTGCGTTTCCTTTGGATGTTGATCCTTTTGTTTGCGCCATCGTTGTTGTTTGCGTTTTTTTGCCCTCTCGTCTGATTATCTTTCACTCCTGTCTTAATTCCCACTGGCTTGTTTCTACTGTGTTATTCACTAGAATCCTTATGTAGATGCATTGATTACTTTGAAATTCTTCTATCGTATTTTTCCACTGTGTCGATTATTGTTCTCCACTTGTCCATTCCAGCTTACTCCAGCTACACCATTTTCGTCCTGTTTCATTCAGAACTCTTCTTTGTTCCTCTTATCCGAGTCTTCCCTACATCTCGGATCATTACCTCGTTCATAACACACCCCCCACCCCGCCGCCCAGCTCCATGTCACAACCACAATCTCCTCTTCCTCAATGCAAATTCTGGAATTTGATAAATCTCTGATCTCTATCAAGGTACTTTGCTGTGGCGACCAAAAACTAAACATTAAACAGCACACCTACACAAGCTCAGCTATTCACAACACCCAATGTACACAATAACACATTCACACATCTATACACAGACATAGTCACATGTGCATGTACACTCGCGGGTATTTTATTGCTTTTTTGCAGGGACTTTCCGCTGACTTCCATTCTATTTTTCTTTCCCAGCCTTGACCCCTACTAAATGTAACTCCACATAAGGAGAAACCAAAGTAAATGGTTCATGTCCTTGAAAACTGTTGCGAAAATATTTTCAAAGCGGCAGTCCCAGTAAATTCCCTTGATGTCACTCGTTTATTCGATCGCTCCCGCGAATCTGGAATCCATATTAGCGGGTACTGGCAGATGCGGAACTTTCGGAAGCTTTCGCTTGGTGCATAGCAGCAAGTGCACATAAACACACACACACACACACACACAAAGTAATATTTAAAAAAGAACGCACAAACAAGATGCATAAATGCAATGCACGCAAAAGCATACGCATGCAAACACAAAAACATGGGATTATATGTGGGGCTGGAAAACATGCAAACTACCAACAACACCCACACAACAATATTTGCATTTACAACTTTCTTGCATACCTGTTTCAACCCGACTTTGGCAAAAGAGGAAAAGTAGTGGAAGTTAAGTCAAATCATTTTGAGACTCCCTACCAGTGCTGTCCAAATAGTAACACAAATCTTATTTTCCCTCTGTGTCTAGTCAGAGTCTAGTCAGATGATCACCTGTTACTGAAACACCTTCGAGCCCTTGAGAAATTGACTCTGTCTGGGTTTAGATATGCACCAAACCAAATCACTCGAAGGACTGAAATGTATCCTGATTTTTGGCGTGCATAACTTCTGAGAACAATTCCACTGTTTCACTTGAGTTTTAAAATGCGCACTCATTAGTATTTTATTTTTAAGGTTATCATTGAATTGAAAAGCTTTGTTGTCAAGGTCGACATATTACTTTTAATTCGAGTGTCAATATAAATACAGTGTTGCCGTTGAAAAGGCCCACTACAAGAATGCAACACTTCAATAAAGGAATCACTACAAAGGTACTTGAGTGAACTTACCAAGAGATCCTGGGTTAATCTAAGCAGATGCCTCGTCTGATTGGTCAATATCTCAGGGTCAACAGTTCGACGATGGTGGACAGGAGTCGGAAAGGTCAATGACAGGGGGGTCAGTAACAGTGAGATGGCCAGTTTGAGGGCGAAAGCAGTCCACACTGGAAAGGAAGAACAGGAAAAATCTCATGTACGTAATATCTGGCAAGCGCTGTTGTCAGCTGCGCTTCTGCAGGCCCCCTGGTAACCATGGGGACGCCCCTGCAAAGTCGCGAGTATCAGTGTGTGGCGATACAAGAGGAGCAACAAAATGACTCTTTACAGAAATACATTATGGATATGGAGATTGATAAATCTTTTTGAATAATTCCCATTAAGCAAACTATCGACCTGTCAGCTGAGTTAGGAGCTACTTGCAGGTACTTTGTTACAAGCGCAAAGCAATCACAGGTTACTGTACCTGAGCTCCGGTTGTTTGCACATCGGAGTGAATGACCATTAAAATCAAAATAAAACAAAACTTCAACTCAGTGAAACAAACAAACAGACAAAGAAAGAGATACAGAATAGTCAAAGTAACACGGACATGAGATGCTGACGTTCAAATTACTGCAATATGACAGTTAAACGGGTTTGAAAAACTGCGTTCAAAACACTTACATTTCATATTTCCTCGGTCCGAGATAAAAAATATATAAGTAAGCAAATAATAAGTAAGTAAATACAAATAAGCAAATGACGATGGTGTAAAAATAAATATTGAATGAGTGCAAGTCCCGGACGGGTCACGTGCTCCCAGATTTCTTCTGGCTGTTTTACTCCGCAGGGCAAAAGACGAATGAATGAATGAATGAAAGAATATCTGTATGGGTGAGACAGATAAAAAAAAAAACAGCAAATGATAAAGTTTTTGCCTTTATAAAGTTATAGCCAAGCTCCGTTTATCTTTGAGAAGTAGGTGAAAGAGACAGATAGACAGACGGACAGAAGGAGAAAACTACAGAGCGATGACTGCTTAGAAAGAGAAGGATGTGAGTGTGTCTTATTTTTCGCGCAGTGAAATGTTTAGGCTTGTTAAAACTTCCTTTATAAAGACGTCGGCTGTATGACACATCGCCTGAGTCACCATTTCATTCATAAAACACACACACACACAGACAGACACACACACACTCTCTCTCTCTCTCTCTCTCTCTCTCTCTCTCTGTCTGTCTCTCTCTCTCCTCCTCCCTCGTCTCGTTGCCCGGTGTGTCTTTTGCGAAATTTTACAGAATGTTCCGCTGTTTTTTCCTGCTGTGTATCACTTTCCCTCTCTATATCTCAGGCTGTCTGTCGATATCTCTGTGCACTTCCGCTGCACCCCCTCACATTTTCTGTCTATCAGTCATCTACCTCTCGGTATATCTTTTCATCTCTAAATCTCTTCCCCTCTCTGTCTATCTGTAAAAGTTTAAAAAGACCATTGTTTCTTTTTATATCGGGCTATCTCCAGTTCTCTATCCTTTCTGTTTCTTTCCCTACATCCTTCTGTCTTTCCCCCTGTTATCCGTATGATAAGACTCTGCATATCATATGCTTCTTAATTAATGCCTCTCTTATACACCCAATGAAAATGTGGTGTGAAAATATGGGTAAAATATGCCGTTAATTGAAGTTCATATGAGGACCAAATGGGAAATGTTAATCTTTTCTGCTCAAACACTTTCCCAAACCATCTTAACCTCTCAGTGATACATCAGAGACTTGGGGCTGGGGCTTCAAGTGAGGCTGTGAGCCGGACTAGAAAAACAAGTGCTAGACGCCACAGGACATGAGTTGCAGCACCCTTACATGGGGAAAAAGTCCGGGTTAACGCAACATGCACCCAGAGACGGCCTGCTCTGGAAACTGTAAGTCAGGTGCAGCTCAGCGGAGCCCGCCAGTGCGACAGGTCAGAGAGGCAAGGCTGACTTTCCAGGCAACAGCAAGGGTTAATGAAATGAGGGTATCCTGACCAACCTGACTGGGCCCCAAAGGGGAAATGTGTGTGGTGGTGTGGCCAGGGTGGGAGTGGGGGGGGGAGTACTGGTAAATTGCTGCGTTATAGTTTGCCGGGCCACAAAGAAGTGGTGCAGTAGACAAGGCTTGGAGGAATAGATGAGTGTGAGGGTGGGATGGCGGGAGATATTAACACACTCCTTCTTTTCATTTCCCACATCAAAGAGTTCTTTGAAGGCACAGCTGGGAAAGAATAAAAGAAAGAGTGAATATAAGTGAACTTAGTCACTCTCCCTCTCTCTGTCTGCTTTCTAAGTGCAGCTGCCGGTGGTCCCGCGTACAGTAGTAGCTCTGCGTACTCAAGTCAGCACACTGATGCTAGCGCCCCCTACCACCCGTCATGAGTGCTGCAGTGTCACGCCACAATGCGCACCTGTGCGCCACTTTCCTGTCCGTCGGCACACTCCTCCCCAGCCTGCACCCCCCACCCCAAATTAATCACTGTGTCAGGAAGTGTTCGATCGACCAAACCGCTGACTCTATGCTTGTCTGTGGCTGTCAGTTTGTCGCATTCCCCAAGCAACAACAGAAAGTTTACACCGTCCGGATGAACGAAAATCGTGATGTAAATCTTGCTGCTTTATTTGAGGGGATGTAGGGACGTGAGCTTAATCACCTGGGGTTATTACAGGCAGCCAAGGATTCAGTCTGGAACAGTATAAGTGTAATGAGCCATAAACACCCCAATATAGGTTAAGTTGATATCTTAAAGATTGCGGTGAACCTTAAATATCGTATTTAGTTGTGATTTTTCAGTTGTAAATTGAAAGTTTCAGCAGGACAGAAGAGCAGCGCTAGCAAAGGTAGCGGGCAGGGAGCTCTGTCTCTACGTGCCTCCAAGCCCCCACCTCTGTGTTCGGTGCTACGCTCAACATTTAACCTGATGTGATGCAACACGGGAAACGTAGATGCTGCTGTAGCGAAGGACTTATGTTAGCAGTTATAAATTACATGCAGCTGTCAGTTTAACGTTTCCTCATCGTTAAGTGGGAATTCCGCTGCGCCGCAGATTAAGCACACGCAGCTTTGTTCAAAGAGCCGTGAGGAAGCGGAGCCATTAAGCGTTAACAGGGACTTTTTTCCATGAAACGCCACTCAGCAGAGCCTGACCCCCACGAGCCGCTTCCCAGCTGCACCGGGTCAGCAGGGCGGGAATCAGTTGCTCTAACTCTTGTCACCCCTCCAGCCCCCTTTCAACGTCAGAGAGCAAGTGAATGTTTTAATGGTTTTGGGGGGGGGGGAGAAAAAAATAATAGTGACACACAGAAGAAAAGCCATTGAGCAATGAAATGACGTCTTTGACTCTCCCTTTCTCACAGTCAGTAATCAGCACTTGCCTTCCTTTTTGTTCCTGTTCCAGGGTGTATCCTGTATGAACCGGCAGACCTCCATGACCGACTGGAGTCCAATGCTCCCAGAAGCTCCCTGAAGTGGTCAGCTGACCCCGGCCTTCTCATCGCTAGCGTGACTGACGTCTTCCTTTCCCTGTTTGACAGCATCATCCGTGGCTCTAGTTCTGGTTTTACAGTACAGTACCCCCCCCCCCCCCACCCCATCTATGCAACCGAAATTGTGCTTATGAGGCATATTTTATCGGGAAGTTGCATGCATATCAGGGTGTTTATACATGAGTGTCTGTCCAATATTCACCCCCAGCCCCACCCCCGTTTCTGTCCTGCGCTCCTGTTCCAGGTCATCCTGCGTCTCTGAGTGAGGAAATCTCTGAATGAAGACCCTGAAGCAACAGGCCGCCAGCTGAGGAGGAGTAAGGGGCAGAGGACAGCCAAGCAAGCAGCAAGGAACTTCTTACTCTGCAAACACTTTCCGTTTGTGCCCCCCTCCCTCTCTGCTGCTAATGTGCTGCACCGCTGGCTTGGGCCCCTCTGCGTACACTACAACTCTCTCTCCCGCCCTCTCCGTCTTGCCCGCTCCCCGTCTCTGCTCTTCTCAGCCGCTCTAAACATTCTTTCCTCCCTTGTCACTGTATGTTTCCTGTCTGCATCCCTTTCTCCATCCCTCCTTTTCTCCCGGTGGTATAGGAGCTCTAGGCGAGGTATCCAGCGTCTGCAGGCGGCTTGACGCCATGCAGCTGCTGCACTCGCTTACCGCACAAACAAACCAAATGTCAGCTTTATCAACGGCCCCGTGTGGCACGTCAGCCGGGACACTTTGTGGATGACGGCCAGGGGCGGGGGAGTGTGGGGGGGGCAATCTATTTTTAGAACATTCTTCCTTTTGCCGAAACGTTACCCCGGGAGGCATTCCTATGCATTCCCCCGCTTTCTACGCCTCGGGTGTCATGCCCACTGAGCCACTCGCAGACTCTCTGGCGGCCCCTTTCGCGTCACCCCCCCAGGGAGGAAGCGTGCTGACCCTCACTCACACATGCGCACCCACACGCACGTGGGCTCCTGTGTAAAGAATATGAGTGCGACCCGCGGACAAAGAGGGAAGGAATGCACTGACGTCCTCGTCTGCCCCCCTGACTAACTGGACAAATGTGACAAAACGCGAGGGGCACGACCTCAGCGGCTCTCTGGATGAACAATCCCCCGGTGCAGTTTTAAATCATGCGACCTCTGCCATTTGTACCACCTGATTAGTTTTTATTACATATTTAAAGCATTTTTAAAGGAGGTTAGTATGTTAGTATGTTTCCCTGTTGTCTATAGATCTGTTAACTAAACACATAGGGGCATCTCTGGGGGGGGGGGCTTTAATCCCGCTCCTGGCTGAACAGATACTCTTACTAACATTTAATGTTTGTCAGGTAACATTTTCTATATCAATAGATCCGACAGATAGATTATCATAGGCTGAGAACTTGGTATGATGTGATGCAGGTTTCTGTACAGGACCTGAGTGCTCTTTACATTCCTGTAAACGAGGCCAAAGGAGTTTTGCAGGTTATAGCCTAATATCATGGCGGCTTATCAATGAATGATAGTGCCAGCAGGGTGAACCTGGAGCTCATCCCAGGCAGGAAAATACCCTATCCAGCCTTTGGGAAGCCTAGAGATGCCAGTTAACTTAAATGCATGTCTTTGCTCAGTGGGAAGAAATCAAAGTACACTGGGGTGGGGGGGAGGCAGTGAGAAGACACATACAGGGCGGGGGCAGAATTTGAACCCTAACCCTGCAGTACTGAGGCGACACTGCTGACCACACTGCTGTTTGGCATAGCACTTTACTTTCTCTGCTATCTACATCTCTGTGATTTCATCGAAAAGGGGTGAGCTGAGAAAGGGTTTGTGGTCATGGGTTTCAGGCCTCACAATAAGTAGCATAAATGCTGGAAAATGTTTGGTACGGAGCAGGACTCAGCTGTGGATTTTTGCACTCAGACATCAAACACTCACTTTCCCAAAACCACTTTACGCTCAGTGGCTTTGCGTGACCCAGAGAGTCTCCCAGCAGAGTCTGGACACAAGGCAGGACCACACCCTGGACGAGACGTCAGGCCATCTCAGGAACCACACCCAGCCAGGGGCAATTTGGAGACGGCAGACAGCATGGCCTTAGATCGTGGGAAGCCAGAATATCCCAAGGAAAGCTCAAAGCGCAACAAGAGGATAGCAGGGGCTGACGTGAACTACGGAGTCAACAGAGCTGAGCACAGCAATGCAGGTCGTGTATCTTATGAGCAATAGTTTTTAATCTTAAATAATATTTTTGGTTTTGATATTTTTGGTCTACAGTACTGTGTTAAATATGTAGAGTACCATGTTGTCTGTATGTACTGTGATGTGATGGTCCGTAGGGAATCCCCCAAGCACCAGCAGGGGGCAATCAGCACCACGCAGGGCGACAGTAACCCTAATTTTCCCATAGTCGGCCACTGGACTTAGTAATGCATGGTCTTCCTGTAGGCTGGACCAGGAAGACTACAGGAGGGAGAGACGTTAAAATTGATGCAGCTGAACTGGACTTAGTAATGCATGGTCTTCCTGTAGGCTGGACCAGGAAGACTACAGGAGGGAGAGACGTTAAAAATGATGAAGCTGAGCTGGACTTAGTAATGCATGGTCTTCCTGTAGGCTGGACCAGGAAGACTACAGGAGGGAGAGACGTTAAAAATGATGCAGCTGAGCTGGACTTAGTAATGCATGGTCTTCCTGTAGGCTGGACCAGGAAGACTACAGGAGGGAGAGACATTAAAAATGACCACTGGACACTAAATAATTGGGTTGGACGTCATCCTCCTTATGATAGAAAGAATAGAAAGGAATAGGGATAGATCACTGAAAAGGCCCCAATATGTATGTTTTTAAGGATGACCATTCATTATATTTAGGTAAGGATGTGGCAGGTGGCCGACTGTTGCCTCAGCCAGGTGACAGTCTAGTCTTCTCCATCAAGGCTTACAGCCCATGCTGGTTGGAGAGAAAGGAAAGCTGACTGTGTCTTCTTTTGCTACACCTTTGAGCAGACAGCTTGGAGGAAGTGACTAACAGCTGTGTGCTGTGGTGCAGGACCCGTGTCTGTCTCTTTGGGGGCAGAGGAGCTTTTCCCTTATTAGTGACCACCACCTCACTGTCACCTTTACTCCCTAAGTCAGCCTCCCTCACCGCGGGCTGTTAGCCTGCACACTCATGCTTCGTCGCTTACTGCAGTGTATGCAGTGCGTAATTTTTACTGCAGTGTATCCAGTGTGTAATTTTTACTGCAGTGTATGCAGTGCTTCTGTTACTCTCAGTGATGTAGGGTTTTTCACAGAGATAATGTTCCATATGCCCCCCATTAACACCCCCTCTAATGCATCTGTCCCATTCTTTTCACTGTAGGAATGCAATGAATGTGAGGAACGAACGAGTCAGAGATAGAGGGAATTTCCCTGGAGAACAACAAAACAGGCGCACAATGCAGGGGGCAGTGAATTTGGGAAGGCGGAGCTTGGAGGGTGAGCAAGAGGACAGGAAGGTGACCCAAAGAGGCAGGAACAGGGGAAGAGAGGACGTATCTAACCTGAAATACATCATATGTGGCAAAAGATCAGAAACAAGCCACAGTCTCTTGAAACCTTTAGCATAGATCCTCTGCTGTGTTGTTAAGAAATTAAGCTTTTAAACTGTCAGAAGCCTGGTCAGAGATCAGATTACTGTCTCCCGCGGAAGTCCCCCGTTTTCACATTTTACGTCACCCTAAACTTGCCTTCCAATATTGTACAAGTCTTTCGGGAGGGGGCTCAGTGAGTATCGTGTTGCCGTAATACTATAGGATTGTGAGATTTCAGTCCTTGGCTCACTCGCCTTGCCGCCATGTATGCGGTGTGTGTGTGTTGTGTGTGTGTGCAGGCGTCCGTTTTGCGTGGCCCCCTCCCCTTTGTGTGGGTTTCCTCTGGATTCCAGGGATAAACTCCAGTTCTCTGCAACCCTAATAGGATAAGTGGATATTGAAAACGGACAGATTTCTGTGGGCAGGAATTTGGTGGTTAAAAACATGAAGTAGGTATAAAGCTGTGGCGGGTTTGAGAGCACAGTCCTTCCTGAGAGTAATCATTACCTCATTCTACTGGTTTCCAGTTGACTCAGGCAATTATCCTAAAAGCGTTTTCACAATTTTTAAGATTTCATTTTATTCAGTCTGTTTATTTTTCTCAGAGATAGCAGTGAGTTTGTTGTTGCCCTGTTTGCAGACATATTAGTGAGTCAGCTGCGGAACGAAGCAGAACGCAGCCCAGCAGCTCGGTGGTCTCAGGGCCGGCTCTGGCTAGTCGCAAAGCAAACCTTTTGGTTCCAAGCAAAAAATGCCAATTTCTCAAAAAATTTCGAAGCATCTTTGTATTTACTTTTTCGGAAATGTATGATGAAATGCCTGTCATGTTTTTTTTTTTAATATATAACTTTTCCTTTTCGAATATGAAACATGCACACACGCGAGGTTTAACTCTTACTGGTGACAATTATTTTTAACTAGGTTGTATTAGTGGTTATGTTTATATAGATGCAGATTGTTTGTTTAATGGAGACCACTGCTGCTCAAATGAGAAGAGCTACTAGCTGTATTTCCTTGACTAATTAGCCCCCCTTTGCCTGCTGGATGTATATGATGAAGGTCTATGGATGTTGCCACGGGGCTCCAAAACAAGAGACCTACTGGCATTAGTGGGTGGAGAGCATGTGTACTAGTTGACATAGCCTCTGCCTCCTGGCTAATCTTCCCGTCTCCCAAAATAACCAAACGGCAGTACTTTAGGCACTCCAAAAATGAATGTGGGGGAAAATAATTTGTTTAGTGTGGATTAGATTGTAAATATTACTTTTTTTCATGAAATACCACTCAAATGACCTTTGACCTGGCAGTGGAAGCCCTACAAATGAAAAGCCCGAAGGCACTTCAGCGACATGAAAGCAAGCCTACATAAAATAAACAGAGCCATCAGATTACAGCCAAAAATAAAGAGTGGTATTGTGTGGCCTTGCGGCACTGCACTGCTGTTTCAGTGTGGGGTCCACTCAGTCAACACGATGACGCAAAATGGAACAAGCTTCCAACAGAGGCCAGGCCTGTCGGAACAAGGCGCCTCCCCACTACTCCTGAGTGCGGGCAAAAAAGAAGGCAGAGGCATTTTAGGAGGACCACCAAACTCAGCAAAGTTACTGAGCCCTCCAAACACGGCGGGTGTAGACAGGAAATGACCCCCCCCCACCCCCCAGGGAAGGGTGGGGGGGCAGGGAAGCTTGCCTCTCTAGCCCATGCTAACAGTAGCAAGCCTCAGACTGGCACAGATGACATCACGGGGCCCTTTCATAAATAATGTCTTCTTTACGTAATCCCGGCCATGGGGAGAAAGTGAAGCGTCCCTGAGGAGGACCCTGTTTGTTGACTCGACCTCTCTGCTGACTGGCTGAGGCACGGCAGGACACAGCCCAGCACTAAATTCCCCCAGCCAACCAGGATTATCCTCAAATAAACCTGATAGTTGGAAGCTCATGACTGCTCACGTCTCCTTGAAGTTGGACGTGAGGCACATTCTGGCACATACCAACACGCATGGACAGAAGGCTCTCCAGCCGCCATGAGCTTGGGGCTGCTTCACGGGGACGCCTCCCTGTTTGTGCCCCACGTGTGTCTGGTACAATGATCTGCCGCTCCTCTTCATTCTCTCTCTCCCTCTCTCCCTCTCACCATTTCTCACCCTTCTGACTCAGCTGTTTTTGTAGGAAACTTGTTCCCTTTGAAGACAGGAAGAATCTTTCATTACTTTAAACATGGAGAAGAAATGAGGGAAAAAGAGAACAATTGCCACCTATTGTTTTTTTCTGTGCAAAACTTCCCCTCTCTGACCCCAGCTTTTGGACTTCCCCCCGTAATAATGGTGCGGTCCTAATTACAGAGAGGCCCAACAACAGGTGTGGAAATGTGCACCTGGAGAGAGAAGGTAGTAGGGAGGGTAAGGAGAAGCAGCTTGCTGACAGGATGCTGTCCCTCGAATGCTGTCCCTCGAGTGCTGTCCTTCGGGTGCTGTCCCTTGAATGCTGTCCCTCGAGTGCTGTCCTTCGGGTGCTGTCCCTCGAATGCTGTCCCTCGAGTGCTGTCCCTTGGATGCTGTCTCTCGGGTGCTGTCCCTTGGATGCTGTCCTTCGAATGCTGTTCCTCAGGTGTTGTCCCTTGAATGCATGTAGCGTGATTCTGTCCCTCGGGTGCTGTCCCTTGGATGCTCTCCTTCAAATGCTGTTCCTCAGGTGCTGTCCCTCAAATGCATGTAGCGTGATTCTGTCCCTCAGATACTGTCCTTCGGATGCTGTTCCTCGGGTGCTGTCCCTTGGATGCTGTCCTTCGGATTCTGTCTCTCGGGTGCTGTCCCCGAGTGCTGTCCCTCGGATGCTATCCC
Source organism: Mormyrus iriodes (assembly GCA_011763525.2). Taxonomy (NCBI): domain Eukaryota; kingdom Metazoa; phylum Chordata; class Actinopteri; order Osteoglossiformes; family Mormyridae; genus Mormyrus; species Mormyrus iriodes. Next base: position 2,354,184 of record JAAGVU020000129.1, read on the forward strand.
TCAAGTGCTGTCCCTCGGGTGCTGTCCCTTGGATGCTGTCCTTCGAATGTTGTCCCTCAGGTGCTGTCCCTCGGGTGCTGTCCCTCAGATTCTGTCTCTCGGATGTTGTCCCTCGGGTGCTGTCCCTCGGATTCTGTCCCTCGGGTGCTGTCCCTTGGGTGCTGTCCCTCGGATTCTGTCTCTCGGATGTTGTCCCTCTGATTCTGTCCGTCGGGTGCTGTCCCTCGGATTCTGTCCCTCGGTTGCTGTCCTTTGGGTGCTGTCCCTCAGATTCTGTCTCTCGGGTGCTGTCCCTCTGATTCTGTCCCTCAGATTCTGTCCCTCGGGTGCTGTCCCTTGGATGCTGTCCTTCGAGTGCTGTCCCTTGGGTGCTGTCCCTCTGACTGTGTCCCTCAGGTGCTGTCCCTTGGATGCTGTCCTTCAGGTGCTGTCCCTTGGATTCTTGTCCCTCAGATTCTGTCCCCAGAGTGCTGTCTCTCGGGTCCTGTCCCTCAGATTCTGTCCCTCGGTTGCTGTCCCTCAGATGCTGTCCTTCGAATGCTATCCTTTAAGTGCTGTCCCTCGGACTTGTCCTAAGCACCACTACTGTCCTGCTCAGCCTTCTGTATTTCTCGCTGTTTCCTATTTGTTAGACTGCCACCCTTTTCCAAAAAAAAACAAACAGCTGGAAAGTATCACATGACTTGTGATGAAGTACTGGAAAGGTCAAAGGATTTTTAATAGAACTCACTCAAGAAACTTTCCAAACATCACTTTCTGATTAATGTTTCTAAACATCCTATCTACTTAACAATTTAAGAACATCAGAGATGATAATTGTGTGCTATTATGGAAATTTTCGAATAGGCTAACACCAGGTCTCCCAAATTGCACGCATCTCCTTTGAGTTTGGTGGTGGTCGTGAGTGGGCGGAAGTCTGAGGTGGTTCGAGGAGCTTGTGATGATGATGTAATCGATTCTCACGAGACCGTGTGCCTTTACCGCAAAGGAGACTCACATGAGATTGACCGGAAGAGAGGGAAACTTCTGGAATTCAGCCAAAAACACAAGGAAAAAACATAGTCAAAAAGCCAAACCTTAGCTTGACGTCAGAGTTTTGGAAATTACAGTAGCCTCGGATAAACAAGGTCTCTAAAGTATAAACTTGTGTACGTGTGAGTGTCTGTGTCCGCTTTAGTCAAGCCTCCTAGACAATAAATCATAGCAGGAGAAACCTGCGCACAAACTTTACCTATACATAATTGTACTTATAAATCGTTTCACCAGAGAAAAAAAGGTCATTACATTGTTTGAATGTATTGTATTCAAAACAAGGTAGAATGTATATGCTGTGAAGAGCTAAGAAAGAAGTAATTATTTCACATCAAATCTATCCGACTTCTAACACATTATATCAAACAAAATATGGGAGTTTAAAAGACACAGCTTATGAAGTTGAGATGAAAAACATGTTTTGATGAGATCATGGTAAAATGGATGCATAGTTTTCTTATGGATTTGACCCTTCTTAGATCATGGCATGCAAAAGTGTCATGTCTGCACCATCTAGTGGACTATTATGAAAACAGTAGCATCTTTCAATTTGTTTTTTGAAGCTTTTGATGGTCATCAGGATACTTGGGTAATATATTTCTCACATGGATGGTGTGTTGAAGCGTCTATTTTGGTTCCTGTGTTTCTGTGCTTGCATTATCCTATACACATTTGTATGCATTTTATTTCAGCACGCAGTACAGATTATACATTCTTGATGGGGTTTATTTGTTTTATGAAAGTATAGCATGATCTAAAAATTCATTACGGAAAAAAATATCGCTGACAGAATTTTTAATACCAGTGTCTACACTACTGTATCGCTTCAACTTGCATGGCAATTTAGCAGTTTTCAGGCTTCATACTCCTCAGACTTTGGTTTAGTTAATTAGAATGGGGTAACAGAGAATTACTATATTTTTATAGATACAAGTGTTAGAACTTTTTGTGTATAATTTACTTGCATCAGCACATTGCTGTTTCCTGGAGTCCCAAACACTTATTTTTGCATCTACATGTTGATATTAGTAATAGTACCAACCATAGAAAAAATGATTTAGCAGTGTTTCCTTTCCAGATCCATAGTTGCACAGATGGGTGACATTCCCCAGACTGAGAGTTCATTGTTTCAAAGCCTCGTCCTCTGATTGGCTGGCAGCTCGTCCTGGTCGAGCCCCCACAGGAAACTGCGCAGCCGTGTTATTTCCTGCTGCAGTTCAGGGCTTGGAATTGGCTGCGTGAGGTCAAGCCGGGGGGTCTCGTTTGGCAAAATGAGTGGAGGGTGATCCAAAAAGCTTTCAAAAATATCTAAACATTTTAGGATAAGAGAATGGGATGAGAATAAATTAAAAATGCAACATGTGCCATGTAAACAATAAAACAAACAGTAGCCCTTACCTCCACCAAGTTCTGTTCCAGGGGGTGGGGTCCAGGAAGTAGGCGGGGCTCGAGCAGGTCCTAACTTATAATGTGTCAGCAAGTGATGCAGCTGAGCTGGACTTAGTAATGCATGGTCTTCCTGAAGGCTGGACCAGGAAGACTAGAGGAGGGAGAGATGTTAAAAATGATGCAGCTGAGCTGGACTTAGTAATGCATGGTCTTCCTGTAGGCTGGACCAGGAAGACTACAGGAGGGAGAGACATTAAAAATGATGCAGCTGAGCTGGACTTAGTAATGCATAGTCTTCCTGTAGGTTGGACCAGGAAGACTACAGGAGGGAGAGACATTAAAAATGACCACTGGACACTAAATAATCGGGCTGGAAGTCATTGTCCTTACTATAGAAAGCATGGAAAGGAATAGGGGTAGATCACAGAAAAGGCCCCAATATGTATGTTTTTAAGGATGACCATTCATTATATTTAGCTCAGGGCAGGGCTGTGGCTCCTCGGAGGACTTGGGCTGGGTAGATGTGTGCCTTACCTGGATGAGACGGGTCTTTGGAATGCACAAGAAGTTGACCGTGACTGAAAGCTTCTTGAGAAACTCTGAAGCGATGTCTCCAAGCCCTACACCCTGCAGCCAGTCTAGAACCAGGTCCAGGTTTGTGCGGATCTGAACCGCCCGCGACCAAGAGAACAGGCCATCTGTAGGAGTGGCAGAGAATGAAACACTTCATGTCTTATTCACCCTGCACAGGCATGTAGATGAAACATCGGTTACCCATGGGGATAATTTAGGACATTTGCTCCATTGACCCAAAAAATGTCATATATAATGTAACTTGAGCCTGACTTCTGATTCATTCCCTTCTGGGGACAATTTGGGAGTAAAACTCTGACTTGCCCCCCACCCCCACCTCCAAACAGCAACATGTTTAAACCAGAATTTAAATACTTTTAAATGATTTGACCCGTCTGGGCTAAGACAGATTCTGGAGTGTTATGGGCTTAAGGATGGAAGTACAGTTTCCATTTGCTGTTCAGGCTTTTCTCACCTCTCTCCAGCAGAGTGTTGAGCAGGGAGGTGTTGGTGAAGAAAAAGAGGTAGCCAAACGTCTGGGATGTCAACGGAGGGGAAAGGCACGAGTCCCGGGAGAGCATCAGAGAGCGTCGGTAAACCTCCACCAAGCCGGCAACAGTGGGTGGAAGTGTGGATACATCGTCCTCTGGCTCTCCTGTGCTGCCCGCCCTCACACTTTGTGCCTTCGTCCCCTCCTTGCCTTTGTCTTTCTCCTCGCTGGAAAAAGGATTGGTGTCAAGGAGTGCCGGAAGGAAGGAGTAGAGGGTCTGGTAAAAAAGAGAGAAATTGACATAAGATGTTGCCTCTTCAGCCTTTGGCATTCTCTCAGCATTTACAGCCCGTCAATGAGACGTCATTAGCCATGTGGGGGCCGACCTCTGTAGGTCTATGCATGCCCACTCACTTTAGTCAGGTGGTACACACACTGCTGGAAGGTATGCATGATGACATCATCAAGAAGAGCCAGGGCCTCTGAGCAGGTGTCCATGTCAGCTGATATGATGGGATCACCTGGAGCTGAGACGCATGAAAATGACAACAAGCCTCGTCAGAACAAAATTCTACTATTTTTGTTATTTCGTCTTAATGTTCAATAAATGTCCTGCAGATGCAATGAGGATGTAAGAAGGGGAAGAGCACCAGCCCCCAGAGCCTAATCAAGATATGATTACTCTACCAGGCATGGGATTTGAACCCACAAACTTCTACGGATGGGCACAGAGCCCTAAGCCACTGAGCTACATCGTCAGCCTGTATTAGGGTTAATATTTTATAGCGAGAGGCTGAAGATGTTACAAAGAAGATCAATATGTTTCTTTGACCTGTACAGTTCGAAGTACACGTACCGTATGTGTTTAAAACGTGTGACTCAAGGGAACATAAAAAAGTAGCAAAGTAAGTTTTCTACTTCTCACCTTCAAATTCCCATTCTTTCTCCATTGCCTCAACTTTGACCTGGAAGAAGTTTAGAAGCTCTGTGGCATTGGACATCCAGAACATCAAAGGTCGAAGGTCAGAAGACACCTTCTCTATACTTTCTATGGTTGCTTCAACTTCCTGATCTGTGGAACTGGATATAGATTCACTGTTTTAGAAGGACACAATAACTCTGCCTGCCTTAGGTTTAAAACATAATAATAATTTTCATTAAAAATAATTTATAAATAAAGTTTAATCTATTTCATTTCCCCTTATATTGCATTACAGCTTGAATATGTAATCAGCTTAACTGCATTGATTGCCGTAGAGAATAAATGAGTAAAACATAGGAAGAGAAAGTCACCACTGAAACATTAATGTGAGGATTGTGACAATAAAATGTCACTCTGCAGTCAAATAATTAACATACCAAAAAAATACCATGTGGCCGCACTACAAAATGCAGGAGTGAGTTACCATGCGGCTGCGCTACAAAATGCAGGAGTGAATTACCATGCAGCCGTGCTACAAAATGCAGGAGTGAGTTACCATGCGGCCGTGCTACAAAATGCAGGAGTGAGTTACCATGCGGC
>JAAGVU020000129.1:2359289-2373914 GCA_011763525.2 Mormyrus iriodes
GAGTTACCATGCGGCTGCGCTACAAAATGCAGGAGTGAGTTACCATGCGGCTGTGCTACAAAATGCAGGAGTGAGTTACCATGCGGCTGTGCTACAAAATGCAGGAGTGAGTTACCATGCAGCCGTGCTACAAAATGCAGGAGTGAGTTACTACGCGGCTGCGCTACAAAATGCAGGAGTGAGTTACCATGCGGCTGCGCTACAAAATGCAGGAGTGAGTTACCATGCGGCTGCGCTACAAAATGCAGGAGTGAGTTACCATGCAGCCGTGCTACAAAATGCAGGAGTGAGTTACCATGCGGCTGCGCTACAAAATGCAGGAGTGAGTTACCATGCGGCTGTGCTACAAAATGCAGGAGTGAGTTGCCATGCGGCTGCGCTACAAAATGCAGGAGTGAGTTTATTCTACGAGCAAATTAGGAATGTGAGACCATACTTCTGTGTTGGATGCTGATCTCCAAATTCTTTAACTTTATCCTGAAAAAAGGTCAGAGTTATTAGTTGATTCTCCAAGATGGAGATAAAAAATTGAAGACTGTCAGGTGATTTACAAATTCCTCAATTCATATAACAAATCTGTTCCTTCATTTAATTTATTACATTTGTTTGTAATCTGCAGTTACTCCGGACTTGTCATAGACCTATTTTAATTGGGATCTTGTTTGTATAAGTGCTTAAATAGCACAATGTATATTTATACAGTTAATACTGTGTCTGGCAGACCCACCCAGACAATCCCCTTGATCTGATTGGCTGCTTTCAGCATAAGTTGTGGAATCAGGGCAGGATCCAAGTGCTTGGAAGCATAATCAATCATCACTGACAGGAGATACGCGGGTGAGAGGGCTCCACCCCCTGAGTCGGGTAAACAGTTCTTGGAGATGATTTCCTGGAGAAAGGTGGGAGAAGGTCATATTTTTTTACATGCAGAAAACCTGGCAAATGAATAAAAAGCTGGGGGCGTGTAACACGTTTCTGCCTGCTGCGGCCCGAGGGACAAAGAGCACATTAAACACCTCTGCCGAAGTCATATTTTTTTCTGCAGGATTCTCACGTCTTATATTTTATCATTTAGTCAGGCTGCTGGATACTCGATACACTGCAGCACGATGCTGTGGTCCGCAGTAGTGCACAGTGCAGAGGCCACTTGGGACAGTGTTGTATTCTGCATTTACATGGCTTCAAACGCCACTATGACCTGCAAAAAGATTTGGCTGCTTCTTTGTGATTCTGATCCTGTTTCATCTTGTTTTCTTAATTCCCGCCGTCTAGCGTTTTTTGGAACCAGGACACACAGATTCTCTTACAACTTGAACGCTATCAATGTATAGAGGAATTTACTGATCTGCCTAAGGTTTTTCCCCATTATTCTGTAATCCAGTTAAACAATTAAGCAATGTGAATCGTGCAGAAATCCCACAGTGTATCACTGCGCCGATCTTAACCCTCCAGTGACCTGTAAAAGGGTATCGGCGAATCTGGGGTCAAACTTCAGCACTGCGTCTGTGGAGCCCAGGTACTGACGGAGGGCTTCCTGTCTGTCCGCCAGGCCTGCTGGGCAGCAGAGGGGGGACGCCTCAGAGTGCCAGTGCAGGGGGAAGGCTAGCGGAGGGGCCAGAACCACACGTGGGTCGCGGTACAGGAAAAGGAAATGGCCTCCCAATCCGAGCAAGTCTCCCGGCTTCAGCTCGGCCTCCCGGTACAGGGTGACCCCGTTGTGAGTGACTGTGGCACCCCTAAAGGGGCGAACGAGAGCTGAAAGACAGGAAGAAGGCATGCTGTCATTCGCTTCTGCGCTCGCTCCTTGGCGGATATCGTGACTTTTCTTCCACTCTAGAAGGACAAGGCGACCCTTTGGACCCTTTGGTACAGTTACCTTGCTTTGGAGAGTGGCCTGGGACGGCTGAATCTCTCCTGACCAGCAGGTGGCGGGGCAATAGGTCCGGGCCAGACAGAAAGGTGTCCACTTTCAGGAGCCTTGAACCCTTCTTCTCCAGCTCTCTCTCCTTCTCTCTTTCCCCGGGGGCTGGTATCCGGCCAAATATATGCATGTGGCCAGACATGATATACAGTACAAAGTCCTGAACAAATGAAAGAAAGAATCCATTACGGTATGAAAGAGGAGGCTATGACACGTGTCTGATACGATCTTAACTTACACAGAATGCACTGCTGCCACCCATATTATTTTGCAGCAGATCAACACTGAAGCCTGTGTGAGGTCATTTTATATCAGGCTATGATGTAAACTTGTGAGCGTTTTTACACCTTGGCTTTTCACGCATCATCCATCGAGCTATTGTGGTGCTGTGGAGCTATTCTGGACAAGATTATCTTGGTTGAATTATCTTGGTTGAAAACATTTCCTCAAGGTGAAGAAAGCGATGGCATGTAATGATAAGCATGATGCAGGCATGACATAATGTGCTTAAGTTTAAATAGAAATATTTAATGCAAGTCTAGCCTTGCTCTGGTCATAGCCCTGCAGCAACAGGAAGTAAGGGCAGTCTGTTGGTGGAAGAATCAGGCTCTGTGACATCACTTCCAGGTCACAGGATGGAGCGTTCCTTTCTTCCTCTGCTTCCTTGGCTTGTCTGCTTCCTTCACCCCCGGCCTGCAACACAAGGCGACGGCAGCATAACCACAACACCCCACTCTGCTATGCAGACTTTCTCCTTTCCATCATATTCCATCTCTCTTTTCCACACCTCTCCAGAATCTGTCGCTATCATGCTCATAATATTCTTCCTGTCGTGAATGCCGCCACCGCCGCTGCCAGCGCCACCCGCTTGCCGGAGGTCCTTGCTGGCATGGTTGCCATGGCGACGCCTCAGGCTCAGGTTCATGTCACTGATGCTCCTCCTCAGCTCTGTGTTCCTGCCCCGGTGTCCACATTCACTCTGCTCGGCCCCTCCCCCTGACGCCATGCGACTCCGCCTCCATCGCACTCCTGTCAGGAGGACACGGGATTAGACCCTTGGGATGTGCTGATGGCAACAGACACTACCAATAAAGGGTTGCCATGGAATTCCGATCCCTATTCCCTGTGCATCTTGGGAATAGCCCTACCTCCACAGCCGTCCCCTTCCCTCTCCCGTTCCCTCACTTTCTCCATTTCTTCCCTCTCGTAGTCCTCCCTCTTCTGGATCTCGAACCGACGCTCAAATCCGTCCTTCGGCCTCCACATGTCAATCAGGAACAAGGGACATTCCCAGGGGGCCACGCCCCTCCTGCATTCTGTCTGCCAATGGATGGTCCCATCTGGCCGCTGGACGGGTTTCCCAATGACATCACACAAAAGGAAGTCCTCAGGGCTGTGTTTAGAGGCAGCTGAGAGGAAATGGAAGGAGGATGGGTGAGGACACTAACGTGACAAAAGACCAACACCAACAACAGTATAATGTAAGGGGGACGGGGGGGGCCCAGGACTTTACAGTATAATGTAAGGGGGACGGGGGGGGGCCCGGGACTTTATAGTATAATGTAAGGAGGATGGGGGGGGCGGCACGTTACAGTATGTTACAGCACTTTACAGGGCCCCTTGAATACGTAAAACAATATAATGTAAGGGGCGCAGGGGAGCCCAAGGTGACATTTTATCAAGGAGCCCAGAATGTCTAGGTACTCCCCTGGTCATGGGCCCCAAAATCTCTAGCAGCACCCCGCTAGATGCAGTGTACATATTCACCTAACTGTGTACCCCACAGCCCAAGATAAAAAGGAGCATCCTCTTATCAAGATGTTATAAGGTTGTACTGACCTCCGTCCTCTGCGTCTCCCTCCTTTTCTCGCTCGGTGTAGCGTGTGATGACCTGTGCAATCAGCTGCCTGGCTGTGGAGTGGACATTGGCCAGAAGACTTCTGTAATTGGCCCCGCTGGAAAGGGCATCCCCATACAGCTTGATGAGTCCAGGTGCCGAGGATGGAGCTGGGGGTAGGTAGTGGTGAGAAGATGGTGCGGCCGAATGCGCCCACACCTCCCTCTCCCTGTCCCCAACCGCTCGGTCCCGGTCGCTGTTGGACCGGCCTCTCAGGAAGAGGTGGGACAGACGTTTAGCACGAGATTGAGGTTGTGCTGGTCGAGGGCGGAGAAAGGCTGGAGTCAGCAAGGGTGAGGGCGGGGCCAGGGAAGGGGTGGAGGCAGACAGGGAGGAGGTATTAGGAGCTGACATGGCCTCATGGATGGAGATGGCATCCGAGCTGGTGGTGGATCTGGGAAAAGATCAGTTTGACAAAATTCATCAGAAGAGACATGAGTGGATCATGGTGTCAGCAAAAACACACTGATTTAAACAGAAACCAAACAGTGATGGGCTGCTGTGAAGCTAATGCCAGTCATTTGAAAGTAGAGGAAAGTCTATAAACTAAGCAGAAGTATGTCATCACTACAAGTCAGAGTTGAAGGAGCCAGTAACAGAGGAAGGGGCATTTTCACTGACTTGACAGAGACGGCGCTGGGCCACCTGGCCCCCAGTTTTGCAAAGTGTTTGCGGGGTGAGTTGATCCACAAGCCGACAGGGAAATGGAGCTTCCTGAGGAGGGGGTTGCTTGACTCCTCCATCTGAGAAAGTCAGAGAGAGCAGTGTCACGTAGGCTCAGCTGCTATCAGGAGAAGCCTGTCTGTTACGTGCGAAGCAGTATCGCTTTCTTACACTATGCTTCTCAAACTCATATTATCAGACTCTTTTTGCAGCAGACCTGCCCCGGTGAGCTAGGAGGGAATGAACATCTGTGACATCTGATGCCTCTGAGAAGTTAGACGTTTGCACATTGATCAGTAATAAGGCTCTCTTTTCCTGACAGGAATACTCAGTCACACACACGCACACACACACACACACACACACACACACACACACGTTTTTTCAGCCAAAGGATACATCTTCACCTCCCAACAGATAAATTACAAAGGCAAACTGCAAGCCTTCAAAAAGTACTCCTCTGTTCATTGCCCTAGTATGAAAGCGCTCAGTCAACTATCAGACTGATGATTAACGACTGAAACAGGGCATATCTCATATACACATTTGCATGTGTTTTTCCCATTTTCAGAAATAATTTTATCTTATATATCGTGCTTGGCTCAGCTCAGGCCTTCACTGCGGTTCAGCCATCAGATTCTCATTGTCAGGGTGCGACAAAATGGCAGCCCAATGTAACAAGTGCAGAAGATTCTTTAGGTTCAAGGCTGCCAGATCGGTACATCTGTACTAGACTGGTAAGTTCTTTTCATTTTTATTATATTTCAGTAGTCATCAGTATTTTATTTCATGGTATTAATGGTCATATCTGGTTCCAGATAGAAATTGCACAACTCTCTAAAGTAATTGCAGTGGGAAAAAATATTTTAGCATTTCGAGAAGATTGCCCTAGGGCCAAAATATGAACCTTAATCAGTAAGTGGATAATTAGCGATTACCAGATATAAGTTACATTAACAGTCCATCAACAGCTGTCAGTTCTGCACAGGATAACAGATGACATGTGAAATCAGAGCTTTAATATTTCAGCTTACCTGTGAAGATGTGTTACGCTCCACCGCTCAGGGACGGCGTCGATATGGGTGAGCAGTGCCAACTGCTAGAACGTGTTCTCCCAGCACGTCTGGCTATTGTTGTTGTGTTTGCCAAAAAGGGCAGTTTATTCTGAAATCTTAGCTTTTCTTTCCATCTTCAAAAGGGACTGTCCTGTGACGCCCACCCTTGCTGACACGCTTATGCTCTCCGTTGTGTGCCCATATACGCCTTTTAATGGGAGATTTTGTCCTTTTCTGTTTGCTGTTTCGCTTGTGGGTTTCTGTCTTCTGACTCTAGCTTACTCTCACGGTGCCTTTCTCTCCCTCTTCGTCTATAGATAGAGAATTGGGCCCATTGTTCTAAGTGACAGAATTTCCTTCCTTCTAGCAGGACAACACCTATATCCTGAGAGAGGGAGAGGGGAGCACAGGAGGGTGTAGAGCAGGGCCACTGATTGGACCTACTAGCCATTCACACAAGCCTTGAAATACAAACTTCAGAAGGGCCCAATTCAGTACAGTGTTCACAGATGGACTTTGGGGAATTAAAGCATTTAACGCAGGCAGTTAAGTGATGAGGGCAGTAGTGAGGGTACGGGGGTGGACATTTACTAATACTCTCCGACTTTAACTTAAACTAACAAGGGAAACAGAAGGGGAACACAGTGTTACCGTAAGCGTCCAGCTGCCCTGTTCAGAACATTACTAGGAAGAGGAAAAGAGTGCGGAAAAAAGACACTTTGGTCAGCTTAGCTTATCAGACCATTATTTTCTTGGTGACAAAGCACTTTGTTAAAAGGGGCGAGGTAGTATATTGTGATAACATGAATACAGTAACACACTTTTGTAGACTTTTCAAGATATACTTTACGTATACGTTACATAATATGTATATTATTTGATGGCCTAGTTCTTCTTGGAAGTTTTCATAAGGATCATAGTTAGAGACAGGAAATGAGACAGAGAAAGACACCTGTGACCTTTTGACATTGTCTTTGACAGGAAGTTGGGGACAGGAAAAGAGAGGAAAGGATTTTGGCATTTGTTTCGTATGAGTCCTTTGTGTGTATTTGGGTGTTAAGCATACAGAAAAAGGGTGGATAATTACACACCTTTTGGTACATCACTGCTATAGAATATGTAAAAATGCTGATATGTAGCAAAATTTTTTCAGAGCATTTAATCAAACACCTTTGCTTTAACTTTGTCTTTAAAGATAGTTTTAAACAATGCTTCCTGGAATCCTTTGTGCTGTGGATTGAAATCTCACCAAAACATAGGTGTCATTTGGAAAGTCCTTGTCCTGCAAACTTAATGGTCAATGCAAGTGTTCAGTAACATCAGACTGAGGACAGCTGTCTGATTCTAATATCTGTACAATTGCAATTTTAGGATATAAAAACAGCAGGAAAGTTGAAAGTGGTAAAGAACATGGGCAAGAATAATGACATTTACATGTTTCATTCTTTTCTGTATTTTTTAAGAGTATTTTGCTGTTTAAAATCTACCCCGAGTTACTTTGTGTCCTGTTTGCAGAGCTCCGAGAAGGAGAACAGGTCCTTGATGTCAGGAAGCTGGAGCAGACCTCGGTTATGTCAGGTGAGAGTTTGTTTGTGGTGAAACGCTGCATGAATCTGCTGTTGGCTGTTATCTCTGACAGGAAGCCAGGGACATACAGTGTGAGGCCAGCCTGTCATCTTGGGCTCTTAATGGTCCACGTTTGAAACAATGGCCACACTAAATGCCTTCACATTGCCATTGTTAGTCACTGTTGAGTACTTCTCCACCAGGAGGGTATGTTTTAGTGGGGGCTGGTTCTATGCCTGCAGAGAGAATTGAAAAGGCATTGTCTTACACCTAGGGTTGAAAAACTAGTGTCTTATCCTTTGTATGAATAAAACTAATTGTTATATTTTGGCTGAACAACTGCATGTGCTCTGCTACTGTTAAGAGTCATGCTTCACATCACAAAAGCAAGTGTTTAAATGGCTGTTGGATTTATTTGGAATTGATCAGTATTAATTTAATGTCAGTGTTATATGTTTGTAACCAATGGGCGTCAGTTTGGTTTCAAAATTGGTTAGGGGCCAAATCAGCCCGGAACCCCCAACCCCCTACACACACGGTACAAGAGGCCAGCGGCCCAAGTCAAGCCCCGAAATGATAACTGGCTGCCAATCATAAGCTGAAGTGTGAAGCTGCCGGTCACTGTGGTTTTGTGACGTCATGTGTTTGCGCGTATTAACGAGAATTAAGAGCTTTACATACGAAACCAGTAATCATGAAACAGTAAGCGAGAGCGTATTAGAGCAGGTAACTGGCAAGCAGTAGATAAGAAACTAGGGAGTGTTATTTGTTATTGGCATTGTTATTTATTTTGTTGTTTTTTGTTCATTTTAATAACAATCTACAGCTAAAATATATTATTTTGTTCTGCGTTTGCATCATTATGCAGGGCTCTCAAGTTTCACCAAAAGTTCGGAGCGAGATCTGTTTGGGGTGCAGCTTGTGTCTCTCGGTCAATGCCTGAGCCCCGTTATATATCACATATAGTAATCCTATAGGTTCATAACTGGAGAGCCTCACCTACCTTATCCAGGACTGCTCTGTGTGCAGCCGCATTCTGCTATTCATTCCTGTCTGCTTACAGCCCCAGCTGACACCGACACAGCGATGTCCAGGTGCACCGGCTGATTGAGTCCTCTAACGGCCAGAGAGCAGCCCCCGACTCTGAGAGCGATCTCCAGATAATAATTACTGTCATTCATTTTGGTGAATGCCAGACCCTTCTAAGGTGTAATCATAAAGTATGATGCACTTTGTCAGAGTTTCCATTTTACATCCTCTTGGAATATCAGACGCTATTACTTGGCAGGTTGTGCTGCACTCGCTTTTCTAACATTTTCATCCATGTGCCCTTTTATAAATTTGTGCACCTGCCCCTCTAAAGGTCTCTGCACAGTCCTGCTGCCATCCATACACAAATCTACACCCTCGTTTGGAATAGCACAGATATATTTAGCAGTTTCACCTGCTGAGATTACTTGTTCCTCATTGCCAAAACCAACTTAATAAACAAATTCTCAACCATGAACAAAAGTCGTTGATCAGCTTCACACATAATGCTCTGGTTGGTGTGTAAAGAGGCCCCTCAGGTACTGGATCTAGGGCTATACTCTTTAATTTTTCAGCTTTTTGTGATCAGAACTGTATGTTCGTCGGTGCTAGCTTGAGTCTACTTTCCAAATTACAGACTTATATGTTACCAATGGATTCTGCTGAATACTTTGTGATGCTTATCAGACATAAGAGCAATTCAGATTGCAGTCACTGGAAATTCGGAAACAATAAATAGGAAATTAAAATGTGGCTTTTTTATTTGGATTTGTATTACCTTGATAAACAATACACAACTGAATATTTTTAAAACTGGGTATTAACTCTATGTGTGTGGAGTTTGCATGTGAGGTCCAGCTGACACCCATAGTCCAAAACCATGCTAAGGTGAATTAAAGTTGCCAAATCGTCTGTAGGTATGAATGGGGTTGGCGCTATATCCTGGGCAATTCCCTGCCTTGTGCCCGTAGCTAGGGATAGGCTTTATTGATCCCGAAGAAAATTGCAGGCTTTTCAGTAACAAATGTAACTGGGCAAAGAGATATATAATAATAACAATAACAACAATAATAATAACAACAACAACAATAATAATTGTAATAATAATAACGACAATAACAACAACAACAATTATTATTGTTGTTGTTGTTATTATTATTGTTGTTGTTATTATTACTATAACGATGACGTTCAATCTCCTGCCGGCCGTCACGCGGTCCCTATATACGCCCCAAATCCCAGCATGCCCCGCGCTGCCCGTCGCTTCCCTGTCTGAGGACGCCGTCTTGTTGGTCGCACCGAGTCGGAGGTAGGCCGCACAACTTCAAATTAAAACACGGTTTATTATGGCTCGTTTGCCAGTAGGAATTATTAATCGCTCACCTTGTAGATTAAGTAGGTAACGTTTTCCGCTTTGTTTAGTTTTGTATAAAAATTGCAGATTATGTTGGTTGATGTATCGAGCTTGCAGCCCGCGCTTCGTTTAGTAATCCGCTCTGAAATAATGGGATATTAGTCTACCGGCGACTGTTATCCTGCTCTGGTTACATTTTTAAAATAGGTTTTCGCTTCACAGAGTGAAAAATTAGCCATTTTAATTCTGCTGCGACCACGAACAAACTCCCGTGAAAGTCATTAGTTGAGGACTAGGTGTCCATTTGACATTTAACTTGTATCGCTTTTTAACAAACGATGAAGACATTAATTGATTGTCATTTTTAAAGGATACTAATTAAGAGTTGCCTCGACTCCTTTACCATAATGTAGGAAAGCCACTTGGCTAAGTCCTTAATTAGCGATTTTCGGTAGCTGGACAGATACGTAAGGCACACGGCGAGCACCGTCCATGTCTTAACTTTTAACTATAATATATATTATTTACCTTATCATAGACTTTTAACCGCTGTTTAGTGACTGGATAGCCTCATGGCAGAACATCCCATAAGTGCTCATTTCAGAATTTTTGTAATTTCTGAGGATAAATGATGGGATAAACCCAGGGATGGGCGGGATCTCTGCGCTGTCAATCAATCGTTTCACCCAATCGCGGGCCAGGACAGCCGGACGATCTTCCGGCGTGCGGTGCTCGGGGTCCCGTTTCCGAAGCAGTGGCCACAGCCGGACCTGTAAGCTTTATAAACAAGCGTGGGAAGCGCAAAAAGGCCTCTTGTCATTAGTTAGATCCCCCCCAACCCCCTCCAATAACTATCACGCGCCCTGAAAATGCTGAGGAAGTCGCCTTGCATTTTATTTTACAGTATGGGATGGGGGCAGCTCTAGTTCGAAGCGCTCTGTAACTACCTGCCGGCAGTACGGCTTTATACCACCCGCAGCATGTTCGTAATTCGTTAAGTCTGGCCAGCAGGTCTTCTTTACTAAAATTAAATATGTGTGTATATATATTCATCCAGTCAGTGATGGCAAGTTTTACTCCCCCCCCCCCCCCCGCACTCGGTATCGTCGATGTTAGACTAAATATATCGGTCAAAATTTCCATAACGACAAGACAGCTAAGTCAGAACTTTTACGTCAAATTTCGGAGCTCAGATTTCCAAGGCAAATATGTGGAGATGTAAGCAACAAAAGGTATTCATTAAAGAAGTTACAAAGGATTCTGAATCCTTTGTATGCCGACTCCGGGACCCTGGCGTTAAAAATGCATTCGAATGGACAGCGCTTTGTACGGTTTCAGAATCGTGCATTTGGTGTGAAGAGTATGACACATCAGGTTACAAATTTGGCTGCTATTTGTTTAGACTATCCTACAAGATGTCAGACATGATGGAGGAGAAGATGCACAGCTACAGGACAGCTCCCTTTGATGCCCGTTTCCCCAACACTAACCAGACCCGCAACTGTTACCAGAACTACCTCGGTAATTTGAGCTATTACTGGAAAGATTTATTTGGTCAGACACATACAACTATATCAATATTGTATAATATGCCAGTAAGCATTCCTTTTTGTACCTGAAACCTGATAGCACCCTTTAAAGCCTAATTATTTTGCACAACTTTAATTTGGTAATGTTGCATATCAATGAAATATAGGCTCAGTTAGTACTCATTCTTTCTGAGTGGTTTATTGATAGTGGGGGCTGTATTGATTTTTTTTCACAGTTATGGGATGCTTAAAGTTGTGCTCTTGTTGGTACAATCAGTTTATATGTTAGTTTCAGGCCTTGGCATGTTTTGAAGACCTTGCCAGGTCTAATGTACAAATCGTTCTTTTCTAGACTACCACAGGTGTAACAAAGCCCTTTCCGCTAAAGGCCTTGATGTGACACCCTGTGACTGGTACCAGAGGGTCTTCAAAAGTCTTTGTCCTGTGGGCTGGGTACGTATATACTCTTTTTAACTAAAGACTTTCTAAATGTAATTGTTACACTTAATGTAATTATCATAATTTTAGATTTACGAAGGGGGAAACGACTGCATAAACTTTATACTTAAGATTCTACTGAATGTCTACTTGTGATATCAAAAGGGTATTTTGGGGTCTTTAAAGAAAATGTAAGAATTGTTTGGGTGTTTTGGTGATAATTGACTTTGTATGTTACAAGACTTGTCGCATTTCCCTTTCAGCATGATTGCCATAATATATTTCATAGGCAACATTAGTTTAGAAATTTGTAATGTTATGTAATAATCTGGAAATCTTGGAAAGTCATGATGTTTTATTTGACAATTTCATCAAATCAATTTTTTACATGTCCTGCCTTTTCAGGTTGAAAAATGGAATGACCAAGTTGAGAGTGGGAGTTTTGCTGGGAGGATTTGAAGACCAGTGAATGATCAGCGAACCTCTTCCAAATGATTAATTCGTTTTTCTCTGTGAGGAGAGAGAACACTTATCTGTTGATAGTAAAGATACTTTTGCATCTGTCCTTTTTTCCTCCTTTGATTAGCTTTTCAGACAGTTATTTGTTGAAATAACACTCGTATTAAAAAGGATTAACATTTTCCGCTTTCATTAATATAGCAATCTTACAAACATGCTTTGGCATTTTATTTCCATCTTATCGACTGTGGCTTGTCGTCACCGGTTTGGTCAGTTATGCGTTTCCAGCTTTCATTTTCCTGTATTGTGAGGAGGGCTCGCGTTTTAAAGCTTCATAAAGGTCCTTAGCTGCTGGTCTGCCTAAGATCTTTGTGGATCCATTAACTGTTCAGCTCGCATGGTTAAGCTATATGTAAATCAAAATGAACTCTCTATGGCAACACAAATTCCAAAACTAAACTCAAACATGCTAGTAACATTGAAAAATGGCAATTTAACAGTAAGAGAGACTAACAAATAATGTGACAAGAATATCAGGAGAAGCTAGAAAATAGGAGTCAAATGAAAAGTCATGGAGGAAAAACAAGGTCCTGTTTTATCTCTTTTTTTTTTTTTTAAAAAAAAAGCTCCAGACAGTAATTTGCATGCTGCTGTTGAAGTTGACACCATCTTCGTCTTGAGAATGATCCAGGGATCTTCATTTTAGGTACTTCCCCTGTTGGAATTGGCTGCCTTCATGTTTGGATGTTTGTGCTGTAAGTGGATACTTGCAAGTCCTTGTTGAAGGTTTAAAATATATCTTGCAGAGATTGTTATGGAGAAATGAACCCCCCTATCGGATTATTGAGAGTATGTGTCTAACCGAATAGATTAAGCTTAATCTGTTTGGATAAAACACTAAATATAAGGCAGAAATGGTCATTGGCCTCATTCAAAGAGACGCATGGTTACTTTCTCACCCGTCACTCAGAAAGGTCTGGTTTATCCATCGTTTGTATGTGCATGCAACATTTTTCTTTTTTGTCTGAGACGGTTACCTAGCAACGCCCCAACAACCATGACGTTGTTTTGCATCCACAGGTAACGTGCTTTTATTCCCTAGGAGAAATTGGATCAGCTTGTTTATCCATTGGCTGTCTTGTGCTGTAAGGGTTCTGTTCCATTTGCACTGATTTAAACCAAACATTGGTTAATTTTCTGTACCACATGCATGTTCACACTGAGCATGGAGGCAGCACAGGGGATTCGGGGTTCCATCGCCTATCCAGGCCATGTGTGCACTGATGTACAATCTAACGTTATTCTGAAACAAATTCACCTAGCAGCATGTTGACGGTCTGCAGGAGAATACAGTAAGAGCACATGCAGGGGCCAGAATCAAACCCACAACTCCAGGGATGTGAGGCCGCAGTATTACATTCTGAGCCATTGTATTACACTGCTTTGCTACAAGCAGAACTGCTCTCTGCATTGCACCTGCTGCTTTCTGGTGTAATGGCCCCCATGGCCCTGTACTGGCTGGAAGATAGATGAAATCCAGGATAGTAACTGATAGGACTAAGTGTGTGTTTGTTTCACTGGACACTTGAAGTAGACACTGCTTGCCACAGGAGTTCCCAAAGTGGGGATGGGCTTTATTATAACAAACTGCAACCGGTCGATAGCAATAAATCTCCTGAGGGGGGAACGACCCCAGGGGCAAAATGGGCTGAGAAGGTAGGTAACTCGAGACCTACCTAACGAGAACCAGCTTCTTGGAGGTCAGTTCATAGTTCACAGTGACAGTCTTACATTTTCTGCTGTAGGGGCCCCTTAGTTGTGAGTCCTGTGAGCTACCTGGCTCTGAAGGCCTTGTCTAGGCTCGCTGCTGGACTTTGAACCCTCCCCAAGCCCTCACACAATACAGATTTTGTCTCCACCTAGAGTGCTGCATTATTGCATATTTTACTTAGATGTGTAAGCTGAATGTAAATATTGACATATTAGTAGGCATCATAAACATTTAAGATAATCCTTCATTAGTCCCACAATTGGGAAATTTGCAGTGTCATGGCAGAAAGTGGACAATACAAGATAAGAGCAGCAAAAATTAGAAACATAGAATAAAAACTATGCCAACAGTACAGTATAAGAAGTACATTATACAAGCAATCTGGAAATATAAATATGGAAGAGTGTATTGAAAATATATATGTATATGTAAACTTAGATAAAGATACTCTGTGTACATACATATATGTATATATATGTACAGAGTGGATATATAAATATATGTAGAAAACTGGAGATGTATATATGTATATGTATGTACTTATGGACAGGCACGCAATGGAGTGACGGGTTGACAAGAACAGTAATAATGCACTAGAAGAATTGTACATTATAACTTACATGTTAGAAATTGCACATTTCACCCATTAATAATAATAATAATATTATAATATTCTACCCCAAAGATGTTGCCTCAGAAAAATTGCACTCAAAAGAAATATTGCACACAAGAAACTGCCATGGTGTATTGGATATGTGTGTTTGTTAGTCTATGTGTGTGTGGTCAGCTGCAAGGACTTTGTTGTAGAGTCTAACAGCGGTTGGAAGGAAAGACCTTCTGAATCTCTCCTTCCCACATGGTGGATCCAGGAGCCTGCCGCTGAAGGAGCTGCTCTGCTGTCAGAGTCTCCTGCATGGGGTGGGAGATGTTGTCCAACTGGGAT
>JAAGVU020000129.1:2501722-2528629 GCA_011763525.2 Mormyrus iriodes
TGCTGAGAAAGAATTGGCTTTATTTTAGCCAGCTGTCTCAGCTGGAAGAAGCTTGATTTTACGACTGCCTTAATTTGGCTGTCAAACTTGAGCTCAGCGTCCACGTTAACCCCCAGGTGCCTGACAACTTGCTTTTTATACTGGTCCAAGGAATCTAAGTACACACTGGGGGTCCCGGTAGGGTTACCAAAAACCATCACCTCAGTCTTCTTATCATTAAATTTTAAAAAGTTAAGAGCCATCCAGGCTTTAATGTCATCGGACAGGCTTTAATGTCATGTGGGACCTTCAGGACAGCTGGAAAAGCATCCCAGGAGGCCACCTCACGAAACTGGCATGGTGGAGACAGTAGGGTCAGCCAGTCCCTGGAGCAAATGGGGTTAAGAGCCTTGGTCAAGAATCCAGTGGTGGCCTCACTTTGCCGAAGCAGGGATTTGAACCAGCAACCTTCCCAACTCACAGAGCTGCCCCCCCCCAACAAATTCATTTGCATTATTCCATGTATGTTATTTTATAGCTCTGATGTTTTTATAATTATTCTATAAAGGATAGTAGAAACAAACCTTTCTATGGGTAATGTGTTCAAACATTTAACTGGTACTTGTATGTCTCCATACGTTATAAGATTTTATTTCTAAGAATAAACTTGATCTGATTTTGAACAGCAGAATATTGTGTCTAGGCATGGAAATACAACATTGCATAAACCTGAGCAGCACAGCTGCATTATGCAATATACTGCTCTTGGGGCAACAGTGTAAAAGTGCAGGACTGATGGTAATAAAATGAAACTCCTTGAAATGGCTGTAATGTTGCTTAAGAGAAGAAAAACATCATGATGAAAGGACAACTTGTGTTAAATGTCACGTAGGGCTTTGTGCAGACAGTTTACTGTAAGTTTATATACACCGGAAAGCTGCCTCCCTACCAAAGGAGGGAGTGAAGTCATTTTGGAGCCTACATGCAAATTCATTCTTAAATCTGGTATTTACCCAGAGAACATTGTATGAAAAACAAAATCAGTTAAAAAAAAGTTACTTGCCTTTAAAGACATTTGAAGATAAAGACTTGTCTCGTAGTTGTGCAATAAACTATTTTATTTGTGGTATTCATCTTAATCCTATAACGATCCAGGTAACACCGTATATTTAATTAGGAAGTGACCATCGTCTCTAGCAAATAAATATTGTGAGTGGGTTTTAATGACCTATTTCAGGTCAGAGTGAACTCATTTTTAGCATCCATAACAAATTCATTCTTACGCTGATGTGCCTCTGAATGTAGTGGTAAAGTTCATGGCATATTTGTGCTGGATATCTCGGGAACTTTCAGAGACAGAGGATCTCAGGCAGGAACTATGTAGCAATTTTCACAATATGCTCAATATTATTTTATTAAAATGGGATCTATGCATGTAAACTCAAATGTAATAAAATATATACAATCTGCTCACGCTGATGTGTGGGGTTCTCTTTGTGTAAGGCTTAATGTCATACACCTGCAAGGTTTTCCTCTTTTAATGCTGAAATCAGAATACAGGGGTAAAATGGAAACCTTACAATTATGATAATTACTAAACCTTATTCACCTACCTCAAAACTTTTGTTATAGCTGTACAAATTATAAATATATAGTATAGAGTAGCGTTCTGACTCCCCTCCCCTGAATTTGTCTGTAGAGATAATAAAATATAATAATAAAATTATAATAAAATTTAGCCATGTTTTTCAGTTCTTTAATTTAAGTTCTTTCACTTTTGTTTTACAAGGTTTAGCTCTGGTATTCGGTAACGCTCACAGCAGGAGGTTGCGGCTTCTTATAGCACAATAGGCATTCAGCGCCGAGGTGTATGACTCACAGCTACTCTGACACACCCACACTGGAAACATTATCTGTCTCCCTTAATGTTTTGATTTAAACAAGTTTTTCAAGTGATAAAAAAACTTTTAGCAAGCGATCATGAGATTGCCAGGATCCCCTGATTCCCCTTAAGTGTCTCAACTGCCATGTTTCCAAGGCATCCTGTAAGGGGCTTTTCTTAAGGTAGAAACAGGATAAAATTAAAAACACTTTAACTCAGCGACGGACTTGCCCGTCGTTAAAATAAATAAATAATAATAAAAAACACATTGTGCAAATGTTTTTAAAAGAAAAAATGTACAGGTGTTTTATGTTTCACACTTGTTGTACAAAAAAAAAAAGATTTGCACAACGTGTTTTTTATTATTATTAATTTATTTTTTGGTAAACTGCAAAAGGTAGTGTTTCATCACCGAGCAACACTCAGCGTTTGTTGTAGACAAACCTTACCTTTTTATCAAGAGGCCTATTAAAGTAGGGTGGGTGTGTGTGTGTGTGTGTGTGTGTGTGTGTGTGTTCTCATGTGTGAAGTCTGAGCTATGTGAAAAGGGTATGAATGCGTATGCGTGCTTGTATGGTATGTCCAGTCCCAAAACAAGATCCCAGGTTGGACCCTGTCAGGGAGGCCCAGTGCTCACAGTATATACACTGTGATATGTATGTTGTTGTCTTGGAACACCTCCTCGATCATCACTAATACTCTCACCCAGTTCAGGCAATCGAGTCCACAGCATGGCTTTTCCATGTTCCGTGTCTAGCAAAGTGTTCTCTCATTGCATTGTTCGTTCCGGACCAAACCGGTCGTAACTGAATGGCACACAGCAATTACATAACCTGTAAAGTTATAGCCCTAAGTCAGACACGCACGAGGACGCTGCAGAAAGAAACCTTCGGTTTCTGTTTACTGGAAATGTTCGCTGCAGAAGTGTCACACGAGACAGAAAGTTTCACAGATACATGGCGAACTTAAACTTTCCTCAAATAATCAAATGAATGACGACAACAATATTTTGTTATTATACACGTACACACAACAACGACATCCTTCTGGGTTTGGAGAAAATAATAAAAACTGGCAAAAACATTTTTACTTCCTCTCCCTATAAATCAAATAATGGTTTGGTCTCACGCCTTGGTAAATTCTAAAGTGTAACATGTAGTCAGCCTCTTCCAGCTAACTGTCATACTGGCAAATCGATATGTCAGGTGCTCAGAAATGGAGAGGAAAAACGAAAGAGAAAATGATAGAAGAGGTGCAAGGGACTTCATGGCCAGGTATTTGATAAAAGATGTTGAATTTTGCTGGGGGGCTACCCTTTTAGTTAGCCTGTATTTTGATGAAATATTGTGTGCGCTTTTAGTCAGCGCTCTTTGCACATTACATGTGTGTCACAGTCAGTTAGCGACCTGTGCGCCTTCGATGTGTGTTTGAGGGTGGGGGGCCTGGAGATCATCTTGTCTCCATGCATAAGTAAGACAAACGGTGGGCCCGATCATCATCATCTCATCTGGGACACATGGCTCTGTCTGCTGCCCCACCCAGAGGAAACATCAGAAAACCATGAAACTTCCACTTTATTTGGAAAGAAAAATGAATGGTCAGTTAAGCACCGCACTGCTCAGCAAGCTGACAGACTCTGAATCCTTTCACTTGTAGCATTTTATTAAAAACCGTTGTCTTGACTACCACAATTCAATACTCATTTTTAGACTGACTTATTGCACCAAGCTTCAACAATATTACTTACAAAAAACTTGGTTTCTTACAAAGTGAAAGTAGTCCCGTATTCACAGAACTTTTTCACAAAGCCATATGAAATATTTCCTGCACATGGTGCTTCACTCCCATGGTGTCCTGACACATCAACTGAGCGACGTCTTACGAGGGTCATCCACTGATGCTGGCTGTACGTTGACCAGAGCCCCCATCAGTGAACCCAGCCACAGGCAAGAAGTTGAATCTTCCAAGACAATGTTTCTGGTGACAGGGGAAATTCCCAGCTAAGAAAGAAGGCGGCTGTATTCAGAGAACACTGATGATTTCTTCACCCCATCCCAGATCCGAGCAGCGTAGTGGAACCTAGCCAGGCCCAAAACACAAACTGGTTACTCTTCACGCAGTTCTAAGTTGTTGGCAGATGGTGTGGAGATATTGGTTAGGAGTATATTATGATTATTCAAAGTATAGTAATCAGTAAGGGATTATCAAAATGATAAACTACCAAAATACCAGTAAACGAAACATGGGAAAAACATAATCGAGAGGTAATATCATAATTATAAAATGACCAGATGCCACAAGGCATCAGCTAATATGTAGCACTTAAGTCCTAATAAAGGCACCTAAAATACAGCATGAAATGAAAAACAAACCCAGTTTAAATCTGTTCT
Organism: Mormyrus iriodes; assembly: GCA_011763525.2. Lineage (NCBI taxonomy): Eukaryota > Metazoa > Chordata > Actinopteri > Osteoglossiformes > Mormyridae > Mormyrus > Mormyrus iriodes. Next base: position 2,505,974 of record JAAGVU020000129.1, read on the forward strand.
GGTGGAACCTGACCTAAGCACACGCCAAGTCCAAAATGAAGCATTTCAAAGAACTTAATCAGTGAGGAAACAGTTTTCTGTGACTGCATGGAGACATCATGGATGATGCAGTCTTAGCTGTGCAGTTCCAAAACCTGGTCTACATAGGTTGCATCTGATTTCATGTGTATCAGTTTTACAGGGGTGACAATGTAATTGAACTGGAATTACAGTATTAATTAAATTCTGCTGAATTTGTTTTCTTTAAAGTTACTTGATGCTTTGAAATGTGATTTCATTGTCCACTACACCAAAGCAGGAGCTGCATCTTACCAGTTCTTCTCTGTGAGGATGGTGTGAGACAGCTGGCAGCGGGACATGGCCAAGACCTGGCTGCGTAACTTGGAGACCATGGAGGAGAAGCTGGGGTGTCCCCTGTACCCAGGGAGCAGGGAGAAGAGTGGGACGGACGCCGAGCCTAGCGACACAAGCACAGGTACTACTTGTGAGTCATTAGTAGCAGCCCATCAGTTCTCAAGAAACGTGCAGGATTTGCTGACCTGCCCTTGTCAAAGCATCCTCTCCCTCAGTCTCCAGCACGGGCAACAGGAACAAGTTGACTTCTGTCTCCAGATAATCCCGCCCCAGGCCGGGGAAGATGTTACAGTCTAGCATGGACAGCGTGCCTGAGCAAACAAATTTTCAGTTCATAAATACATCATACAGGATACCTATTGCCATGCTCTTCCCGAACAACTTCGTGAGAGTGCAGGATTCCCCAGCGTCTAACACAGCAGGCAGCTGAGGGCCTCCAAACCATGACCGCAATGCTCAGAAGAAGAGATTTCAGTATAGCTTCCCGAAGACAGCCTGAGCTCAGACATGACACAACGGAACCACTGTGAGTGCAGATGTGCACAGATATGCGGGCTAGAACCCGCTCTGATCACAGACGTGCGGGCAAGGAGCCGCTCTGAGCACAGACGTGCGGGCAAGGAGCCACTCTGAATGCAGATATGCAGGTACGGAGCCCCTCAGTGCGGATGCGTGGGCACAGAGCCCCTCTATGCGCAGACACGTGGGCAGGGAGCCGCTCTGAGGGCAGATGCGGGGGCAGGGAGCCGCTCTGAGGGCAGACGCGGGGGCAGGGAGCCGCTCTGAGGGCAGACGCGGGGGCAGGGAGCCGCTCTAAGTGCAGACGCGTGGGCAGGGAGCCGCTCTAAGGGCAGACGCGGGGGCACGGAGCCACTCTGAGGGCAGACGCGGGGGCACGGAGCCACTCTGAGGGCAGACGCGTGGGCAGGGAGCCGCTCTGAGGGCAGACGCGTGGGCAGGGAGCCGCTCTGAGGGCAGACGCGTGGGCAGGGAGCCGCTCTGAGGGCAGACACAAAGCCGGTCTTAGTACAAATTGCTACCCACCTTTATACTTCAGGTGAGAGTGACACATCATCTTGTCCACTACAGTGTGCATCTTCTTTAAGTTCTTGGGACAGAACTCCTCCCTCCTGGCCTTGTTCTGCAGGAACACTGTAAAAATCATGAGAAACATGAACACATGAAGTGCAAGAAAATACACAGAATATCAATGGCCCGCTCACCAATGTGAGGGTAGTACTCTGAGCCCTCTTCGGAGCCTGCAGAGCCAGCACTGTCGTGACTGGCGGACGGGGTGGAGGGCTTCAGCATCTCAGCAGTCTGGAGGAACCTGGAGAGGCACCACACTGAGGTCTACTCAAAAAAACTACTTTACAAGTGCTTATGCCTCTCTTACATGTGCTGAGGTTAAGCAGTAATATTTGTATCCTCATGTTGAGTTATTTTCAACACAAACTGCCAGCAACCATTTGCTTCCCTCTCCTGATTTCTCCGTTAATCGCTATTCGGTGACACTGAACAGCAAGACAAAAGCTAATATTTGATGTAGGAAACCTGCGTAAATGCATGATGTATTGTGCACACTTGTCTATAGAACAAAAGTTATCAAACACATTTAGGAACAACTTGTCCCTGAAATGAAGCCTTAAGAGTGTTAGATTAAAGATTAGATTAGATTAGACTCAACTTTATTGTCACTGTACAGGTACAACGAAATGCAGTTGAGCATTTTAGTAGAAAGTTAGATGCTAAACTGATTTATAACCTGAGTGGCATAATTTCCATCATTAGTATAACACCTTTTATCTTTAATGTTACGCTTTCTAGTGGTGAAACTGACTCACTGGAAATATGCAGCTAACTGCAAACACTCAACTGACCTAAAATCTAAGAAATGTAGCCAACTAATAAAAATGCACTCATATTTTGAATGGATTTTTTGCCACAAGATATATGACTCATGAGGTGTCTAAATAAAAAAAACAATACTCCTAAGTATATTGGGTGTTTTGCCAAATACCTGTAAAGATTGATGTCCGTGAACCAATCCTGAACCACAATGACGACGTGGCAAACAGTGAAGAGGAAGGCGGCTACCTGCAAAGACTGTAAAGTCAGAAAGAAACAGCCATAAGAGGTACAACTTTTGAACTTCGCAGTTGTTTTGTAAATTCAGGAAATACAAAGGCTACCAAAAGATCCAGCAGGTGTGCAGACACACACTCACACAGCTGCCCTAACATCCCCGTCTTAGGGCACTGTATAAAATACTGCAAAAATGTCTTTTTCAAACCAAAACAAATTATCAGTAGCCTTATAAATTGAATATAGCTACCAAATTAAAACATTATCTAAAAATGTGCAAAATGCAACAGTCATTTAATGCTTCCAGTTCATAATCCTAAACAAAGGGCACATTGCATTTTATTTTGCAATGGGGTGGAGTGTCATTTTTGCAAGCCAACTACGCCCTCCAGAAGACAATATGGGCAGCCAAGTGTGAGTACAGGGACAATGTGCAACGCAATTTAATGGAAGGACCTGAAGCATGTGACAGGGTCTGAACATCATAAGAGCCCAGAGAGAAAGCCAGCATGACACATCACAGCATCTCTCCTGGAAGAGTTGAACGTGTCTTATGCTCCCTTTGAGGCAAACAACAACGGGCGGCCAGAAAGACTGCCTGCTGCCGATGACGTCTCCACGCTCAGTCTCTGTGGATGAAGTGCAAGACCTTCCTGATACCGCCCCCTGCAGGCCACATACACCAGGCCGTGCCGGAGGAAAGTCACTAAAATCATCAGGGAGTCCAGCCACCCAGCCACACTCTGCTCTCCGTGCTACTGCTCCCTGCAGGCCGCACATACCAGGCAGTGCCAGAGGAAAGCCGCCACCCAGCCATGCTCTGCTCACCCTGCTACCGCCCCCTGCAGGCCGCACATACCAGGCAGTGCCAGAGAAAAGCCGCCACCCAGCCATGCTCTGCTCTCCCTGCTACCACCCCCTGCAGGCCGCACATACCAGGCAGTGCCAGAGGAAAGCCGCCACCCAGCCATGCTCTGCTCACCCTGCTACTGCCCCCTGCAGGCCGCACATACCAGGCAGTGCCAGAGAAAAGCCGCCACCCAGCCATGCTCTGCTCTCCCTGCAGCCATCAGACATTTGGTTCCGCGGCATCAATTGTCGGACCAACAGGCTTCGGGAAAGTTTCTTCCACCATGCGACCAGGATGCTGAACTCCAGCTAGTATTAGCCTTCCCCCAGGACACCCCCTACATTCTCCACTGCACTAGCAGAATGCCTCTGGTGCACTAAACTCTGCTGTTATTGCATCGTCAGTCTGTCTGTCCTGTGGTGTATTGTATTTAATACTGCGTGTGTTGTTTGTTGTATTGTATTTTTGTGTGCACATGTAAAGCACTAACTGTACAACAGTATTTGTTTTATATACTTATTTTGTTTTATGTACTTAGTTTGTACTTATTTGGTGTTTTGCACTGCAAATGGGGAACTCTACACCCAAGACCTTCACTCACTAGCTCGCTTGTTCCCATGATGTGACAATAAGAGTGATTTGATTTCTCTACATTTTTACCACCCTGTATACTTGACGTGCTGCCCCCTGCTGGTGAAGCACTGACCTGCATTTCCACATAAGTGTGAGGGAGGTTGTACTCAGGCGGTAGCTTGCGGTCGTTGTTAATGAGATGATCCAAAATAGAAGGACTCAAAATAGGCTGTAGGCAAAAGGCATTTACAAGTCAAATAAATGATGATATTGGTAACTGATTAAGTGTTTAAAATGTCTGCTGTGGGTGGCTGCAAAGTTTTGTCGAAAGTAACAAAAAAGTATACAGAGTGAAAGGCGTCAGAGCGTAAAGTCAGCCAGCATCCAGTAACCCTAGAGCATGTGGGGTTAATCAAGAATCTGAGATTTGAATGAATGAATGAATGAATGAATGAATGTTACATTTATATAGCGCTTTTCAACACACCCAATGCGCTTTACAGAGCCAATGGGAAGCCACTTAACCCACCAGCACTGTGTAGCCCCCACCTGGATGATGCCATGGCAGGACAGAATTCACCAATTAGATACAGGAGATGATTAGGAGGCCAGATTTGAAAGGGACACAGTGGGCAATTTAGCCAGGACATCGGGGAACCACCCCTGCTCTTTCAAAAGATGCCCAGGGATCTTCTATGACCTCAGAGATTCCAGACCGTGGTTTTACATCTCATCTGAATGATGGCACCATTTTACAGCACAGTGTCCCCGTCACTGCACTGGGGCATTTGGATCCACACAGACCACAGGATGGGATCCCCTGCTGGCCACACCAACATCTCTTCCAGCAGCATCCCAGCTTTCCTAGTTGGTCTCCCCTCCAAGTACTGGCCAGGCCCAAACCTGTTTCATTTCAGATGATAACCTAGTCTGACCTGCAGGTAGCATGGCTGCTGACATCAGCCATGGGATTAGAACCCATATCCTTCTGGACACAGGCTGCCTAAGCTACTGAGAGGGGGGTGGTGTGTGGCTCAGGGGGTCAGTCTCCTGTTCCTGAGATTGGAAGGTTGTCAGTTTGAGCCTTGGCAGAAAAGCCTCTATTGGGCCCATGAGCAAGGCTTCTAACCCCTAAAAGGCTCTGGGGCGAAGGATACATGGCCTGACTTTGCGCTCTGAAACCAGGCTTCACTCACAACTGTAAGTATCTGTGTGTGTGTGTGTGTGTGTGTGTGTATTATAGGACAACAAGATGATATATGCAAAAAGAAACATTCTAGTGTACTCGTACTTGTGCAAATGGCAAATAAAGGATCACTGCAGCTACACAATGCCCCCATGAAACGGACAAAAGACAACTGTTGCTGTAGATGGCTTCCAACCTGTGTGTCCAAGAAGATCACACTCTCCTGAGTGATGTAGAAGTCAATTCCACTGCTCTGGTTCCCTCCCCTTTCTTTGATCTCCTGACTCTGTGGCCTGAATACATATGCCCTAAAAAAACAATATTACAACTTCATCTGTGTTGTACTGCCTACGCTTAATATACAAACTCATGGAAAAACACACCGCACTGCAAGCCAGAAAAACACCTGTGGAATCATGTGCTTCCATACTGGTTTGGCATCCAAATTAATTAACCAGGGTCCCATCATGTTTCAAGACATGTACAAAAGTTCTGCATGAGCCATTGTTCCTAAGATGGCATGAAGAACAGATCCGAACAGAAGGACAGACAACAAGACTGCCCAATTTTAATTATGAACTAAGTGAAGTCATTTTTGTAGGTGGAAATACCTTGGATCGTCTTCAGGTAAGTTGGCAGAGAGCAGCGACATGACTGTGGATTTGCCGGTTCCCTGTAGCCCGATAACACCCACCACCAGCATGTCTGTTTGCTCCCGCAGATACTGCACAGCAGACATCATAAAAAGTTAGCCCACCTACATCAGTACACAACACAGAGCATACATATGGGGTTCTCAGCTACTTAAAGCTTACATGCAACTTAAGCAGGTTGGTAAGACACTTAATTCAGCCAGTACTCATTTTAAAACAGCTTTTTGGTAGAAACTCTATCTTTTAGAGTTTCAGGATGTAATTAACTTCTAAACCGCTTAATTAGTTAAAGCATTTAGTAGGACACTAAACTCTACTGTGAGAACTGCATTATTACTTCAGATGGTATAACTTCCATCCATTGATTTTCCACACCTGCTTGTCACAGGGGCTCAGGAGCCTGTCCTGGACGCTACGGGTGCAAGGCGTAACAACCCAGGATGGGGCACCAGTCCATCGCAGGGCACACTCACATACCATCCATTCAGTTACACACACACCTACGGGCAATCAACCTCACCATGTTTTTGGACTGTGGGGGGTAAACCGGAGTACCTGGCGGAAACTCATGGCGATACAGGGAGAACATGCAAACCACACACACGGAGCCCTGGTCCCCGAAATGTGAGGCAACAATGCTAACCACTGCACCACGTACCGCCCAGGTATGAATTCATTAACATGAACTTAAACAGCAGCACCTACGTTGTATTTTTCAGTACTTTGCCATATTTAAACTGTTAAATATACACAGATATACAGACGACCTAAATTTAGATTTTCGAATGTAATCATGAATTAAGCCACCAAGTCATACGTATTAAAAGACAGATACGCAAAATAACACACTGACCCTAATGATTATTGGCAAATACACAATAAAATCGTCAAATAAAATTAAACAATTGCATAAAATTTCATGACTACTGAATCACATATATCTGAAGAGTATATAAGATAACACATTTCTTGCCAAGCTGTCAGGCCCATTGCTAGGGGGCAGGCCTTTATTCTTTGGCTTTTCACCGGTTAAATTAAAACTAAATCAAGAGAAAGATTAGTCTTTATACATATATGAAGACTCAGTAAGCATGCCCCTTTACCTCCATAGCACTGTCACACCAGTTCATCTGGTCGTCCACAAGCTTAATACTATGCTTCATTTTCTCTGGCGGTAGAAGCTTGGTTTGACCAATCACAGCTGGTAAAAAAAAACGATTCAAGGTCTTACACCGTCATTTGATACTTCAGTGATTACGGACATTCTCAAGAGAATCGCTACTATGCAGTACTATTTAAATAAACGTTCGTTATTCAAAATGCAGACCTCACTAAGTCATAGTTATTTATAGGTGTAATTCAAGTTACGCAACCTGCCCAAGCATATTCCCGATGTTTTTAAAAATTACAGAACCTCATACTTGAGGTAATTTACATAGCCTCATTTGCACAGCCTCTGCCAAAGCAGTCCCAAAAGAGAATGGATGAACAGTGTGCAGGATGTGACAGTCTGCGATGTTTAATATACAACAATTTACAAATGCCAGAAATATCAGTGGTCATAGAAACTCACGGTCTACTACGCTACTGGAAGCGGCAGGCCCCATGCCTCGATTCTGGATTTGGTACACAGGCTGGGTGGGCCTCTGACCCTCTCGCTCCAATTTAGCGGCTCCTAGGCCAGGGGCCGAAGGGACCGAATCAGGGGACGTTCCTGGTTTTCCTCCATCATCCCGTGTCTTAATCAGCATGATCGGCTTCTCTAAAGACGGAGGGCCACCGGGGGCATTCGCTGTCGGCTTAGTCTGAAACAAAGCAAGCACTGTAATAGCAGCTGTGTGCTCATCCATGCAAATTCCTCTGTATACCAATCAGTTTTTGCATCACACTTTACTCTGGTACCTGTTATGTTAGAATTACAATCGCATGTCAATGACTCATTGTTAAGAGTAATTGATTATTACTGTTGATGGTGAATGAAATTAAATTACGAAACCTTTTCACAGTCACTGAAAGCAAGTGCACGGTTAGAGATCACCCACTTTACCCTCTCTCCTGGAGGTTTCGCTAGGATAATAGGAGTCTTTGGCAGAAGAGGACCAGGAGGCTCCACACTGCCGTCCTGCAGACAATACAATAAACACTCTATTATTACATTAGCTATTAGGTAAGCAGCAAAGCAGGGGTGCGCTTCCCGAAAGCGAGCCATCTTAGGGAATAACGAACAAGATAACGAACGACGTGGGTAAAGAACGAGTGAGAGCCACAAGCGTTTCCCAAAACCCTTTGTTATTCCAGAATTAATAAATAAACTTTAAATGGTACTTTGTCGGCTTTGTTGCAAATGTAAAAAAAAAAAAAACAACTAATTAGAAAATCAATGAAAACACACCAAAGCAGCCAAAATTAAGACCAAAATAAATTAACCTATTTGTTGAAAATATAAAAATGGGCTCAAAATAATAACAATAATAATTATTATAAGTGATATTTTATTGGTCCCCATGGGGAAATTGTCTTTACCACTACCCAAACTTGCTCTCTGTAGGTGTGAGCAAGCTGGTCGCGAAGGGCAGCCACTCATAGCAGCACCCAGGGAGCTGGGGGTTAAGGGCCGTGATCAAGGACCCACAGATGTGCCGAGGCCGGGCTCAAACCGTCAACCTTCCGATCACAGGCTTAGTCCACTGAGCCACACGCTGCTCCCAAAATGTGATGTTGCTTCCATGTAAACAAAACACAGTGGTGAGCAGCAGTAGGAAAAGGAAGTAACACGTCTCGAAAGAAGCCTTAAAACAACTTACTGAGGACGGTGGTTAAAAATATATTTTAATCAAATAATAACTGCAGTGTTGTGCAGCACAGCAGCATTCAGGTGGAATCTTAGAGCTCCCGAGGACATGTGCAGGCACCAGAATCACATCTTCCACATGCCCAGAGCACGGTCTACAGCAGTATGTGTTCTTTGGTGTGCGGTGTTATACCTCTCCTCAGCCACGGTTTGGGGATTCAACACTGGAGTCAGCAGGTATTCGCTAAGAGGCTGCCTGATGTCTCCCAATAACCAGCCACCAGGAAATGCACCATCCGTTACCATCTGACACACACCAAAGCAGGACCAGATATAAACATCATGTGTACTCCCAGGACACTTGGTGAAAATGTCTGTAAAATGTCCTTGATGGTTGCATATCTCCTGGACATTTAGGCCTAGTGCCAAGAACACATTTGGACAGGTGCAGGTGGGATTGGCGAGGCTGTGAGTATGATTAGGGTTGAGGGTTCCATCCACTGCACCTACAATGCCAGGTATGCCTGCAATGGCATGAAAACCACTTTTAGTGTCATGCAAGACATCCCCTCCTGCTGGACATTGTATGCAGTTGTGCCCACGGTGCAGCAGAAATGTGATCAATGTACAGATGCAGGACACAGCAGCCTCGCTGAGGCCATGTGTACCTGTAGGTCTGCAGGAATCCACAGGTGGCATAGGGGCAGAGAGCTGTCTGAAGCTGTATGGTGCACTAAGGGTAAAATTCTGGTGTGTTCCTCTTTTCAATTTATCCTGCACCATCGAAGGAGGCTCATTATTTCACCCCAGGCCAGCCTGTATTTCTCTATGAACTGTGCTGGTCCAAGGGGTTAATGGCCACTTGCAAAACAGCATTTAGAGAAGCAACTTGGCTTCCTTCCTTGATCTCAAACCCTGTCTTTGGTCGACCTGTACAATTCTCTGCCATTGCTGGTCATGGAGGGTGATTCACCTTCCCAATACAAAGAATGGGACTGAACACATAGTAAGATTTGTTAGCTCCTTATATACCAGCGTTCATCAGAATTTATAAATTGTGCACCATTCCATTCATGAATTGGAATTTGAATTGAATTGGCCACACCCTGTACAATGATGAATTGGAATGACAGTATGAAGAATTCAATTCATTTCAGTTCAAAGCAATTCAATGCAATCACACAATATAGGAGTGTCATTTCATCTAGCAAAACAAATAATTACATAACAGATTGACTTTCAAGATAGTAGATGTATATATTGGTCTTATATATGTACTAATGAGTGAACTTTCTATTTGCATGATTAAATGATAAAGATCGTGTAATTCTTTTAGCCCATTCTAAGACTGTGCATTTGCCTTATGTCAGCCCTCTAAGTCCTTTTCCATGGGCATATATTTATTGTTTTTGCATATTTAACTGTTTACATGTGTTACCATTTATGAGGAGTCTGCAGTAGCGGTGGGCTGTCAGATGGATAAGGTTGTAATGGGGTTACTTCATACAGTGTAACTTCCACCATCACAATTTACAGTTAAATTTTTTTATTCAATAGGCGAGACTTCAAAGTGGCATTCTTTCATTCTGAGTAACAGTAATATGCACGGACTTTTCAGCCAGGTGCACGAACAGAGGGGCATGGCCAACGGGTACTTTTCGCTGCAGTAAATATTAGCGATCGCGTGGGGGTATGGGCGGGGTTCAGAGTTGGTGTTTATGGTAACATGTTGTGTAATTCATATTTAAATATTAAGCTGCATTGTTATAGCTGCATGTATATGAATTTATGTAAAATCAATTACATTTTTATTCTGCTTCCTTATATTCAAATTCGAATTGCAATTCTGCATGGTGTTTTCAACCAATTTTATAAACTGATTTTGATTGTCAAGGTCATTCTCAAGTTAATTCTGAATGGTGCACAACCCTGTTATGTAGTCAAATTGCCCCTTCTGCGCTAATTTACAGTCTGCGTTATAGTTTTATATTGGAATACTGACCTCTTATTATATCATCAGCATTATTAGTTACTACGCTGTGCAAAAAAAAGCGTTAATATGTTTTTGTCATCAATTTTGGCGGATGTCGATGTGTCTGTGACAGGACAGCAGGTACAAGTTCATATAAATATCGACGTAGAAAATGACGAGCATTACGAGCTACGGTTACGAAGGGATTCCAGAGACACTCGCTAATTAACGATTAATCGTTACGGAGCTTTGGGGAAACGCACCCCGGATCAGTGATTAACGCTGCGGGCGGCTGCGGCTCCATACCCTCCGCTCCCGGGGGGCATACTCGCGCTCTCTTCCCGGGCCTGACAGATTCTGTCCCGGGGGTCCGGCCTCTCTGTCCCGGCGCCGCCTTCGTCTCCGTCCCTGTCCGTAAATACCGGGCTGACTATGCCCCGATTCGGACATGATCTCCACCGCAGACAGAAAGAAAGATACACCTCGGTTAAAAACCAAATGCTATTAAATTTCTACAGTAATCTAGAAACTGGATCGTGTGATATTTTATATTAGTAATACGCACAACAAATGTCAATAAAATTGAAATTATATTTTTAACTATTGAATTACATAATTCAAACGATACGAGTCAATTTTCAATTACTATAATACATGCGATATGACAGACAAAATACCCCTGGTAAGAAGACATTGTTTTTTGGTGTTTTATATTAGATAAAACTATCAAAGTGTCACGTTTTCTTACCGTTGCACTGTAACCTGTGTTCGCGTTTATTTTACTCACAGATTCCTCTCGGATCCTTCCGCGGACTGACGGTGCGTCACAATTTACTTCCGGGTGGAAACAGAGGCTTCTCCTCCAACGGGACTTCGCAGCTGTAGCGCAAACATAAAATTGTTTAAATCAGCCAGTACGCTAAAAAGTCGTGACAGCAAAAGTCGAATTTACGGATTTACCGCATAAGAATTACTTACCAAAGCTTACGGTCCAGATCAACTTATTGGTAATTATAACAGTTCAAAGTAAACGGGTAAAAATATTTTGCAGAGATTCAAGTTGAACATGCTCACACGCACATTTAAAATTAATTGCTAAATATAAAATATTTAAAATAACGTAAAAAATAAAATTTGTTGCCATTCTGTAATATTTATTACATACAACAGTATTAATGAGGACGTTTCAGAAATTATGCAATTGTTTTGGTAATGAAGATGCAAATATATTAATAAATGTATGCTTTTCTGAACAATCTTAAATATAATGACAATAAGGAAAGTGAGCACAGCATGTGTATTTTTAGAAACGTTTAATAAAGGCATGTGAGTCTGGATACATCGAGGAAATTATACTTTATGTACAGAAACTGACTTAGGAACGAACCTTTGATGATAATATAATACCAGTATATTATAATTATATTATAAATGCTGACTTTGTTAGTCTGAAATAGTGTTAATTGATTACATGCAACATTTTCACCACAATCCCTGCTGAAAAAAACCAGCATAGACCAGCATAGCTGGTTACCAGCATGATCAGCATAGCTGGTTAACAGCATGACAAGCATTATGCCTGCTGGTTATAGCAGCATATGCTGGATTTTGGTGCTGGTGGACCAGCATCATTAATAAAATATTGCTGGTGGACCAGCATAAGTATGCTGGTCTACCAGCTACACCAGCACCAAACCAGCATAGAGAAGGACTCCACTGTGGGGCTGAAATTACATGACCTCCAATGTATTGCCGAAAGCAAGTGACATCCACTGTAGGGGCAAAATCACACGACCTTGACTGTAGGGCTGGAAATCGCATGACCTCCACATCTGGCCCAGACATGATGTGACTGAAGAGAACTCTGTAGGCTCGACAGGTGGATGGATAGCACCTTGTTTCCTTTAAAATTATGAAAAGGGATATTTCCCATAATATCTGACATAGAGGTCAGAATTTCTCACTGAAATAGCAAAATTAAAAGACTATTGACATTCACCTGTTCCTGATGTTGCATTATTTTTGTCGAAATAACAAATATATATTTTAAAAGAAACAGTTAAAGTCAGTTTTCAATGTTGCATTAATGTCACGTCCAGCACTACTGTGGAGGTCATGTGATTTCGAGCCCTTTAGTGAAGGTTTCCATTTCTGAAGTTTGCATAGCGTCATGCTCAGGCCAGTTATGGAGGTCATGTGATTTCCGGCTCCACAATGGAGGTCACCCAGTGTTCTGCAGCCAGATCACCTTGGGGAGCATCCAGGCAGATGCATGGGATGCACACATTCGATTTATGGATGCTGATGTCCTGCTCTGGGAACCCTGAAAGTGTCCATGGCTGCTATTACTCACAGCCTTGATCATCTACCCGGTCATTGAGGAGTCAGTCCATCAAGACAATGGTTCCCAAAGTGGGGTCAAGAGATGACTTCCAGTATATGTGAATACAATTTAAAAACATTTTAAAATATCTTATTTTAACTGTACATATTAAAAAGATAAAACTCTGATAAACTGATAAAAATAATATAGATCAATGTATAAATTAAATGTTTCATCAGCCTATGGTCTTTGCCCCACATGTCCCTTGAGGTGATTAAGCTACGAGTTAATGACATATAACAACATCAGTTGCAGGTCAATTTGCAGCTCCACAACAAATATGCAATGAACTGTTTAATTTATGCTCAAATAATGGGCTTTAATCCTTTTCATCACGATGAAATGTTGGTTAATACTGAATTTTCCAACAAAAGACAAACCAACCTGTATCTGCCTATTTATTTGTGAAAAAATTCTCACTTCTGACATACATCAAATAAACACAGATCATGACTAAAGTCAAGTATAATCTCTAAGTGGTCATCTCCGAAATCAAACCCAGACTGGAGTTGTGCGATAGACACAGTGCCCTCCCATTTCACTTGGGAAGTTTAACGTTATTTAAATGCAAGGCCATTATGAAACTAACTACGGTTGTTATTCTTTTGAGTTATCAAAGCGACGTGTCCATGTATGACTAGACCTACTGGTGTGTGTACTTGCTAACATTCGCCTGCTTCAACCACCCAGAGGGAGTCGTGTGTCTCTGGCACTGTTATTTTGGGGGTCAGGGGCCAAAAAGTTTGAGAACCCATACTTAAGGCACACCGACTGGATAGGTGTTCTTGTCAGTGTAATTGCACCCCAGTAGTAATGGTAAGGAGTCAAGCTTTGTAGCCTGTCTCCAGGCTTTGGGAGACTCCTCAGAACCTGAATGCTCCAGGATGATTTCTTCAGAGAACCTGTTGCCTGCAGAAATCTGCTAACAGCAACATGCCAGAGTCTTTGGGGGTGGGAGGATTGAACCGTTCAGATAAGGGATGAAGGTGACACTAGCTGCTCAACTTGGGAGGCACAAGCGGTTACTCCTTTTGAAATCCATAGACTTACAGATCTGTGTGACTTGGTGGACTTCTAGGGAGAGCTGAATGCTTCCTTGGGGCAATGCAACTACAAGCACAACTGCATGCACAAATGAGCCTATCCAGAATACCCCTACAAATCCACACCTTTCCTGTCTCTACTCCTGATATTATGTCTTTCAGTCCCAACTGAAGGGGGTAGTTTCTTTTTGTGTAATTAATACTGTTGTATGTGTGTGCAATTCCAAAACAAACCCATGTCTCATGTGACCAACCTAGATCCTGTTCCCTGCTGGGCCCCATGTGACGTGGGTCTGCATGTTGTCTGAACCAGATACACACTTGTATGCGTGATTTTCATACTTTTCAGAAGTCAATAAAACATTTTCTATAAGTCTGGTACATTTAATTTAATTTACTAAGGGAAGAGCAGGGCAGTTTCATGGTTCTGTTTTGATGACAACAAAGTTGTATCTTGGGTATGTCAGCAAATCAAGTCCTCATGACACAGGGAAATTAACATAGCACAAATTCTGCTTCAGCTAGTCAATAACTGACTATTGATTAGTTCAGCAATATGTTAATCCTGGGCTCAAATAAAATAGAAATCATGTGCAGGTTTTGTAAAGAGTCCCAGCCACCCAACCCGTCACCATAGCCAATCACCTAGGGTGCCATCTTCTGAGGGGCCCTCAACTTGGCAAACTGCCAGAACCTCCCCGGCTCCCCTGCCTAGGGCACTACATGGGTTTCAAGCAGTACTGACTGTAATCGGTAAATAAATATACTTTTTTTATTGATTAGTCATCAATAAAAAAGCAATGCAATGTTACTTAAATTTATGTGTATTGTACTTTTTCAATGCCCTGTGATGGTCTGGTATCCCATCCAAGGTGTATCCCAGAATTGTGCCCTTGGCTACCCAAGATAGGCTCCAGGCCTCCCTTTTCAGGATAAGAGGCTGGAAAAATGGATGGTTGCAGTTTGGCAGCACATGTGATCTTTTGACTTTCAATATTCTCTTTCTTCTGTTTAGGGGGATGGATCCAAACCATAGGTATTCCCTGTGCTAAGAATATAATAAGCAGTGGATTTTGAGATCAACTACTACAAGATGCTTCTCAAGACACTGTGCAATCAACAGATGGCACTAAGGTTTATCTGGGTACAAGTTTTCCAGGATAGGGCTATATTGCAAAGTTAGGTTATTAAATATTCTATAACTGTCCTAACTGGCCTGTGCCCTGGGCTGCCTGGGATAGGCTCTGGATTCCCTGGCAACCCTCTCTAGGATAAGCAGATGGATGGATGGATGGATTTAAATAATTACTATCATAAAATACACTTAAACTTATGTTGCAGAAGAATTTGTTTTCTTCCTCATATAATCACCACTTTTGCTTTTAAGACTATAGAGTAGGTGAAGCAAAACAATCTGGCATTTTCCATCTAGGATCAACCTGTTGAACATTTCAACAACTTTTACGTCATGATCATGTAACACACTACCTGTTCTTACCATCATTAGCTTCAAGCAACAAATCTGAAATGATCAATTTAGTGCTCTGGAAAGGAAATGTCTGTAGATTATTTTTTACACCAAGTGTATTTAGGCTAATTAACATTAAAGTAATTTTATTTGCTCATAATAAATGCCTAAAATATCAACATAAATCAGTATTTATTTGGTGGGGGCGGCACTTAGGAAGACAGAAGTACTGGATTGGCTGCTACCGTCCTATCATAAAGTGAGGAAACGTTTGACTTGGAACGCCGGGAATTGTATGCTTACAGTTGGCTCCTCCCCTTCCTCTTGCACCGGAAGAGGAGGAGAGAACAGGAAGGATTAAAAAAACAATAAGTCTTTGACGTCTATTTTTAAAACCTCGAGGTAATTTTTTGACCGAGAATGATTTATTTTGAACAATTATGAGGAAATTTCGCCAAGGACACGCTAGAACTGTTAATTTGGTCAAATACTTTCTAATTGTATCAGGCCAGTGCCATTCATTTGCCGCACGCCGTACCAACGCTGCCCCACGTCAATGAACGCAAACAGCGTAAGGTCTGTTTAAGAAAGATCAACCTTCGCGACATGTCATTGCGTTTCCCGTGCGGACGGGTCTTTCTGTCTTTATTGCGATACAGATACGTGTGCCAAGACTGAACAACGTGCAGTTTAGAATCGGCTTACCTTGCCACTGGCTTCTTGGCAGTATGGCACTGGCGTGGTACGATCACTTAACGTGATTACTTTTGCTGCTATACTAGTTGGGGGCACCGTCCGCTAGATCCTGCCCAAATAAATCCTCACTTTGGATTCAGTTTAATATTTGCATTCATGCAGCTCTATGCGGCACAGGCTACCTGTTTTTTTTGGGAGGCGCGTCACGGACTTCTCCGTTTTCAGTTTCATTCGACTGAAAAAGTGTTAGGAGGGAAATAATATATAACTTATTTTAAGGGAGAAATGCAATTTTAACAAGTGATATTCGGGTTCGGTGTTGTGCCTTGGGTTTTAGCTATGTTTAGTGGTGGTTTTAATAATGTAGATGTTTCTTGTCCTGTGCAGGAGTGTGTATGTCACAAGTGGAAATGCAAAATCCTGCAGGTAAATCATATGAATACTCTGTAATATATTCGTTATATATACTTGTATATCTATAAAACGTTCTGAACAAGCTTATAGTCATACATATCTATACGTAAGTCAAATTACATTAAAAAATCAAATATTAAATAAGATTAAATTTTAAGTTCTTCTGTTCACTGTAGTCCCCTGATTTGTCATTTGGATTCTTGTATAATGCCAGCGTGTACTTAAGTGAGGATGCCTCCAAAATGGATCAGTGATACCCAGGAGAGCAGTACCATATTACAACATTACATTTTAATACAAATACCTTTGTGTCCTCTGACAGTTTTCTGTGCACTACCGTAATTGGATATGGAGGAGGGTAAAGAAGAATACATAATAAGGAGAGATAGAAGAATTACCCTTTTTGCTTGACTAGAACACACTGGTGAGATTAAATTTTAAATATATATATCGAATGTAATTGAATCAGATCATTTTTGTTAACTGCTGGTCTTAGGGGACTGTGAAAATCACTAAAACAACCTTGTTTACTGTGCAGATTAAGAATATATTTACAAAGTGTTGGTAGTGCTGTGGTTTTATTTCATGGCTGGTTGGAGGGAGGTGATCTGGACACAATTACAAATAACCAGTACAGTCAACTGAAAACGTTTTCTTTTCTGAGTCATTTCTCTGAATTTGATATTTTTTTCCTCATTGCTGGGCCCTTTCTTGTTTGCTATGGTGATAGGCAGGTTGGCAGACTGGAATCCCCCGTGGACTATGATGTTTGCAGATGACATTGTGGTCTGTAGTGAGAGTAGGGAGCAGGTGGAGGAGACCCTGGATAGGTGGAGATATGCTCTAGAGAGGGGAGGAATGAAGGTCAGTAGGACTAACATAGAATACATGTGCATGAATGAGAGGGAGGACAGCGGAAGGGTGAGGATGCTGGGAGTAGAGTTAGCGAAGGTGGTGGAGTTTAGGTACTTGAGATCAACAGTTCTGAGTAACGGGGAGTGCAGAAGAGAGGTGACAAAGAGAGTGCAGGCAGGGTGGAGAAGAGTGGCAGGAGTGATTTGTGACAGACTGGTATCAGCAAGAGGGAATGGGAAGGTTTACAGGACGGTCGTGAGGCCAGCGATATTATATGTGTTGGAGACAGTAGCACTGATTAAAAGACAGGAGGCAGAGGTGGAGGTGGCAGAGTTAGAGATGTTAAGATTTGCATTGGGGGTGATGAGGATGGGCAGGATTAGGAATGAGTGTATTAGAGGGACAGCTCAGGGTGGACAGTTTGGAGACAAAGCCAGAGAGGTGAGATTGCCCTGGTTTGGACATGTACAGAGGGAGATGCTGGGTATGTTGGGAGAAGGATGCTGAGGATAGAGCTGCCGGGAAAGAGGAAGGTCTAAGAGAAGGTTTATGGATGTGATGGGAGAGGACATGCTGGTGGTTGGTGTGAAAGAGGAAGATGCGGAGGACAGGAAGAAATGGAGACTGATGATCTGCTGCGGCGCCCCCTAAGGGCAGCAACCGAAAGAAGATTTTTTTTTCCTCATTGCTAGATTATTGTAAAAAGTTAGTAAAAGTTCAAGGAATTAGTCATTTTGTATAAGATTGGGAAATATAAAGACTAAAATAAGTAAAAGGGGGAAAAAACATAATTGACTTTTGGGCTGCGCACTGATGATAATACTATGTAAAGTGAAGAAGCAGTAAGGTGCCTGATTCGTGCTTCTGTACCAATGTTATGATTGTCATTTCTCTCTGTAAACAGTGAAGGACAGAAAAGGAAATGGAGGTGATTTCTGACCCTGAGGTTTTCCTGGACATGGACGTGGCAGCAGAGGAGGTGGTGATGGAGGATGAGGTTGGACCTGAGGTGACGCTCCAGGCCAGTGTGGATGACGTGAGCAGGGTGCATTCTCTGGTGAGTGGCCACAAAGTCACCTCAAATGCAGTGATGAATACTGCAGTCACGTGTTGCGGTTTTGCCCAATCACAGGCTCATGCTGAAGGTTCTCCTGAAACACAGAAGCTCCTCCTCTTCCTCGTATTATTATTGTTATTATTGTTGATGTTGTCGTTTTAAATTTATTGATATGCGTAATTGGCAAAAAAGAGGAAAATCTTTCATTTTTGCACAGGCTTTAAGTTTTTCCCTGAAACTCTGATAAACTGATGTTTACTGTCAGCAGGGGATATCCTGGCAGGTTTAGGCAGCCCAGCGCTTCATAAAATTGGGCAGGGGGGCCCAAGGTGATAATTTGTCAGGCGGCCCAGAATATCTAGCTATGCCCGACTGTCAGTAATGATGGTTTATGTTAAATTTTAAAAAATATGCTGTTGCTGTTGGTTTTTTGTACACTTTGCGTTTTTCTTTAAAAATTCTAGTAAGGTTTTGGGCTTAGTGCAGTATTGTGCAATTGTTATGAATTGATTATTTTCCTCAAAACTATTTAAACAGCCAATAACTATGTTCATCACAGGTTGTTGTAGTTTCTTTAGTTAAGTTGCAGTTAGTGGCTACAGACACTTTATGCTGTGGGTGAAAAACCCAAATCTGTCTGGGAAATTATCCTGCATATGAATACTGAATAAAGCAGCACCGAGACATTGGGCTAAAATGTACTAATATGCTTGGTACCGAGGTACTTTTCTGAAACACTACACTTCACACTTTGATTTTAAATGGATATATAAAAATAAGTTACAGCTTATAAACAGTGTAATGTTGAATAGAGCTTTCAGGACATTCTCACGAGCTGAGCTGAGCCTTCCTTTGCGTGCAAATGTTGTTCAAAAGTCCAACTACCATGACACTCTGTGTTCCATATATGAGCATCGGTGTAGAGAAGTTGCATTTCTGGCTTGTTTACATTTGATCTTTTTTTTTTTTAAATCTGTCACAGGACTTGCTCAGTGCGTCACATCTTGAGCAACTATGTTACCCTGGGGACTCCAGTGAGGATGAACATGGCTTTGAAGAACACAGGCTGCCTCAGAGTGAAAAGGACAACATGAGTGTAAGCTGCTACAAGGACGGCTGTCTGTGCTGGGAATGCGGCAAGTGCTTCCAGTCTTTGCAAATGCTGATGCAGCATTTCCGCACGCATAAGGCACAGGTGCGCTGTAACATGTGCCGTGTGACTTTCCGACGGATGGTGTCGCTTAACTTGCACCTAGAAAATGTCCACAACAACATCGTTCTCTACTGCACTGCCTGTCACCTGGCTTTTAAAAGTAAGTGGGAGTTCAACAAGCATCTTGAGAAGCATGGTGATTTTGAGTTGACTCCAGTGGTGCTGGGATCTCTTCCAAAGTCACACACAAGTTCAGAGATTAGTGAAGAGATTAAGGCTGAGCTTACGGGCTTAGCTACCACAGTGGAAAATTGTGAGACCGACTCATTCAGTATTCCACCTGGAGAGAATCTGAGAAACTCCATTCAGGAGACCAGTTTGCTGCCTGCTTTAGTGGCTAAAGACCATGCTTACAATAACAGAACAGACAATGGGACAGTTACCACCAGCTATGCACTACGTGTGCGCCATACGAAGACGGTTACCATGGTCTTTCCTCGGGAAAGTTTGCCTGAGAGTGCCCACCAGAAGAAAGTCCAGTTCTTTGTGTTCCGCAGCGTGGACCGGGACCAGGAAGGGATTGATGAGGGAGGACTGGATGAGAGGGAGGAAATGTTGCAGGAGGAAGAGGATGTTAAACCAGATCCATCCTCTTTAATACCCCCACTTCCTGACACCTTGTCCCACTCTGGCTGTAAAAGCCAGAACAGCCAAGTCAAGCAGGAAGATGTGATGTCTGACAGTATAGCCTCGGTGTGGGAGGGAGCTCCAGTGGAGGAGGAGGATGAGTTGCTGGACGAGAACCATAGTGACGTGGGTCAGTCTGTGCATTCCCAAAACTTAGACTCTGATTCGGACTCCCCAAGTGATGCGTCTGATTCCTCCACAGAATCTGTCAGTAGTGGTAACTCCAGTGGTTCCTCTTACCATCCTCCCCAGCGTAGGGTGAGGAAATGCAACAAAAAGGTTTCCATCTGTTCCATCTGTAATGCCTGCTTTCCTGATGACACTGCCTTGATCGATCACAAAGTCAGGGCCCACCCTTCTGTCAAGCCCTCTCGCATGTATGTCTGTGACTCCTGCCGTGAGGTCTTCCCACAGCAGGACATCTACAGCAGCCATCAATGCCCCATGAAGGCTACCACAAAAAACCAAGCACCGCTATCTGTGCCTGCATCAACCTCAATTTCTTTTCCTGACCCTTCTTCTACCCCTACCACAACAAGTGGCCTGAATGCATCTTCATGGAAAGATATAACATCTTACCCTGTGATGACCTCCCCTTTGAGACCAGCTGTTACAACAACAGCCATGAGCGTTAACTTAGTGACGTCTTCTAACAATCTTGTCCCCATCCCTAGCTCTAATCCAGGCTCCTGCGATGTTGCAGTTCGAGAACCTGTACGCTTGTCTGTTCCCTGCCCTCTTCCTAA
The DNA here is from genome assembly GCA_011763525.2 of Mormyrus iriodes. NCBI lineage: Eukaryota > Metazoa > Chordata > Actinopteri > Osteoglossiformes > Mormyridae > Mormyrus > Mormyrus iriodes. The sequence goes on from JAAGVU020000129.1 coordinate 2,526,940, forward strand.
TCCCACGGTAGTCTGTCCCGGCCCATTGTCAAGTGGCCCTAGCCTTCAGTTGCCAGGCATTATGTTGCCTAGCTCTGCACCCTCTTCTCAGTCAGCCTCCATGCCCATTATGGCCACTGTAGTTCTTAGTGGTAGCAATGCAGTAGGCAGAGTGGCACGGGTTGTCCTGCAGTCTCAAGGGCTTTCTTTTCCGACACCAACTTTGACACAAGCAGTATCCCAGAAACAGCCTATAATGTTTTCTTCTGTGCCCGGTCAGGTTAAGACTGTAAGCCAGACTCAAGCTTTGCCATCAGTGCAACTTGCTAACCTTTCACTGAGAAGTGCGATTCAGCCCCACACACTCATCAGATCGTCCCAGCCACCTGGCCCAGCTGCCGCTCCTCTCTCTCGTCCACTCACTGTTTCTGTTCGTCTCCCCAACACAGCCCAAATTCCGATCTCCCTCCCTAGTCCAGCACCAGTTTCTGTCCCTCTTCGTAACCCAGCTGCAGTCTCTGTCACTTTCTCTAATTCGGCCCCGGTTTCTGCCCCTCTTCGTAACCCAGCTCCAGTCTCTGCTACGTTCTCTAATTCAGGCTCAGGCCCTGTCCCTCTTCGTAACCCAGCTCCAGTCTCTGCCATGTTCTCTAATTCGGCCCCGGTTTCTGTTCCTCTTCATAACCCAGCTGCAGTCTCTGTCACTTTCTCTAATTCAGCCCCGGTTTCTGCCCCTCTTCGTAACCCAGCTCCAGTCTCTGCTACGTTCTCTAATTCAGCCTCAGGCCCTGTCCCACTTCGTAACCCAGCTCCAGTCTCTGCTACTTTCTCTAATTCGACCCCGGTTTCTGTCCCTCTTCGTAACCCAGCTCCAGTCTCTGCTACTTTCTCTAATTCGGCCTCAGGCCCTGTCCCTCTTCGTAACCCAGCTCCGGTCTCTGCTACGTTCTCTAATTCGGCCCCGGTTTCTGTCCCTCTTCGTAACCCAGCTCCGGTCTCTGCTATGTTCTCTAATTCGGCCCTAGGCCCTGTCCCTCTTCGTAACCCAGCTGCGGTCTCTGTCACTTTCTCTAATTCGGCCCCAGTTTCTGTCCCTCTTCGTAACCCAGCTCCGGTCTCAGCTACGTTCTCTAATTCGGCCCCGGTTTCTGTCCCTCTTCATAACCCAGCTCCGGTCTCTGCTATGTTCTCTAATTCGGCCCCGGTTTCTGTCCCTCTTCGTAACCCAGCTCCGGTCTCTGCTACTTTCTCTAATTCGGCCCCGGTTTCTGTCCCTCTTCGTAACCCAGCTCCGGTCTCTGCTACTTTTTCTAATTCGGCCCCGGTTTCTGTCCCTCTTCGTAACCCAGCTCCGGTCTCTGCTACGTTCTCTAATTCGGCCCCGGTTTCTGTCCCTCTTCGTAACCCAGCTCCGGTCTCTGCTATGTTCTCTAATTCGGCCCTAGGCCCTGTCCCTCTTCGTAACCCAGCTGCGGTCTCTGTCACTTTCTCTAATTCGGCCCCAGTTTCTGTCCCTCTTCGTAACCCAGCTCCGGTCTCAGCTACGTTCTCTAATTCGGCCCCGGTTTCTGTCCCTCTTCATAACCCAGCTCCGGTCTCTGCTATGTTCTCTAATTCGGCCCCGGTTTCTGTCCCTCTTCGTAACCCAGCTCCGGTCTCTGCTACTTTCTCTAATTCGGCCCCGGTTTCTGTCCCTCTTCGTAACCCAGCT
>JAAGVU020000129.1:2533651-2548356 GCA_011763525.2 Mormyrus iriodes
TTTTAATCTAAATGACATCCACTGGAAACATCTTCAATTTAAAAAGAAAAAAAAAAATAACCAACCTTGAAAAGGACAGAATTCAGCCGATTGTTCATGGACTGATTAATTGTAAACTGTAAAATTTATTTGAGAAAATATGAAACATTTAGTTGTCTGAAAACCTTTAAATGTAATCCTGGTAAATTGCATTTAACTGCCAGTTGTATCAAAACGTAGATGAATGAGGTTAGGTGATGCAAAACTGAAAGATTGGGTTCTGTAAGTATAATTTCGGTTTCTCCACAAGGGGGAGCCATTACTCCATGTGCGGTTAGTGTGCTGCATCTCCAGCTAGTAGAAAAATCACATTCATTGCTTAGAGGACGTGTTTTACACTGCGGGAAGCAATTTACACAAAATGCCGCAAGCTTGTTTTTATGGTTTGTTTTTATGCGATTAAAAAATTATAAATAATTTCATACATCACTAAGTGTATAGCCTGCATACACTTATATCGTATCATTGTTTAAGACATTGTTGTTTTATGCAAATGCTTTTGGCAAAATATTTTGTTAAGCAATTGTGTCTCCACCAAGATCTGAGAGGATGAAGGCACAATCGATATTATTCTTCTCTAAATTGCACACAGTTCTTACAACCTTTGACCCCTGACAGAAATCATAGCAAGTGTCCGGAGTATACACGTGATTGTGTTCAAGCATTAAACTGAGCTGTTCAAAGAAAACAGCCAGATGTGAAGCCTTTCATCCGTGGTGCGTAGCAGTACATTTAACATGCCTATAAATAAAGCTGATAGATATTTTGTTTGTCCATGTTCATGGAAATATGTCCCCTTCTGTGTTCGGTAACGTCATGTGCACCTACTGCATTAGCCATTTGCACTGGAGACGATGCATTGCCGTCGTCCACGTCCTCCAGCTGGCATAATGTGCTAAACGCACTTTGCGAGCAATTCCAGGTATTATGGAGACAATTTTCATACGAAGAGCATCCACAGTCTTATAGCCATTCAGATGCAAGTCACCTGTTGAGGAAATTAAGAGAATCAGTAAAAATGATAAGGCGGTCTAGCTGTTCTCTTAGGGTATGTTTTCCTTTTATCGACATACGAATATTAATCCATCTTTCATAACCATTTAACTGGGACTGGATGGCAGTGATCTCTGAGTCTAACCCATGAAATACAGGGGAAGAGACAGGGGACACCCTGGATGGGATGACAGTCTGTTACAGATACATGCTCCCAAGCACATGATACGTTATTTAAACATTAAACATTAACAACAAAGCAAATCTATATGGACAGCGCTGAAATGTTTTAACCTGACTGATACAAAAGCTTTAGATGTAAGACAACCTGTCGTCTGTATCACTGAGGCACTCTGCCTGTGACGTCGTCTCGGGCGGCCGATGGAGGCTGCGACCCAACTCATCTAGTTTGCGTTCCATGGAGATGATGCGCTGCTCCAGTTCTCGGTATGAATTGTTCCAATTGGCACTCAGGTCACACATGATCATCTGCATCTGGGCAGGTGAAAACGGGGAAACGCCGACCCGGGGTCTTAGTGCCCATGGTTCGATTCAACTTGGATCAACAAAGCAATATAAAGGCACATTGCTGTGGTATAAAAGAACAGTATTTCCAAAGAAACTAAAAGAAACACATGCAAAAATCTTGGGCTGACAAAGAAAATTATATTTAATTGTGTTTATTCCCTTGCTGCACTTGCTTTAAATGTTTTATCTGACTGCCTTAACAGAGCACTGACGGGGACCTCAGAGTCAAAAAGGGAACTCAGAGTCAAACAAGGGATTTAGACTCAAAAAGTCTAATGGGGATTCAGCATCGAACAGGTAACTCAGAGTCTAACAGGACTCAGTGACTAATGGGGGATTCAGAGTCGAACAGGCGACCAACAGTTTAACAGGGAATTCAGAATCAAACAGGGAACTCAGTGACTAAGGGGGGATTCAGAGTCTAACAGGGGACTGAGAGTTTAACAGGGAATTCAGGGTTAAACGGGGAACTCAGAGTCTACCAGGGGATACAGAGTCTACCAGGGGAATATAGGGGACTCAGAGCCAAATGGAAGCAGTAAATTTTACCTTGGGAAGGTCCACCATTTCATTAGCATTGTCCCTCAGTTTCCTCTGTTTCAGTCGTAAGTAACGGAATCTGTCAAAGTGAAGGAGGAAGTGGGCAGATATAATTCTTGAAATCTGTAAAGATTCCACAGATCTGTGTGATACCACCAAAACAATAAAAGCCAAACTATCACTCTAACTATACATTTAACTATGAAGAAACTGCTATGACACGCTGTAGCAAATCAAACAAACTCAGCAGCAGAATAAATAAGACCAATAACCGAACTTTGGATGCCACTATTTATTAAATAGAAAATATTTAAAATAAAAAAACAAGGAAACCCAATAATTTCAGCCTATTATTCCAATTATGAAACAAATTTATGTACAATTCAGTCCATTTACGGACAATTGTGCCCATCTGCTCCAGGGGGCGCTATTCTGAAGCACATTTAGCCATGGTATCATTCCAACACAGTGTGCTTAAAAAACGCTACTGGGGATCGATCCTGCCTGCTGCTGTCAGACCCCAAAGTGCCTCCTCCCGACGTGTCCCCCCACCCACCAGCGATGTGCCTCCTCCCGACATGCCCCCCCACCCACCAGCGATGTGCCTCCTCCCGACGTGCCCCCCCACCCACCAGCGATGCCATTTATACTTTTCATATCTTTAAATATTTATTTCTAGTATTACAATATTCTGTTTTTCAGGATATTTTATTTCTGAACTGCGTACTTTTTAAATCTGATTGCACTCTGTCCACTGTCTTTGCACCTTCTTGGTTTGGCAATATATGTATATGCACTCTGTCTGTGCACTCTGTCTGTGCACTGTGTCTGTGCACTCTGTCTGTGCACTGTGTTCTTGCTGTTGTATGCACCAGAATTCCCCCATGGGATCAATAAAGTCCACCTTAACCTTTACCAAATTTGGAAATAAAGTCTGTCCGTTCTGTCCATTCCAACAGTTATGGCACATGAAACAGGGCATTATCAATGGAAAATTGGTTTGTGTAAATGAAGGCTCATTTTTTTCCACCTGGCACTGAGCTAGACTTGCGTGTCTCTGAGGTCTCACTGGAGTTCACATCGTCTTGATAACAGGACACCAGGAAGTTCAGTCTCTTTACTCTTGTGTATATCCACAGACACCGAGCTCTTCCAATGGCCATGTGCCGGATCCTGCTTCACTGTTTTTAAACATCTGCATTTCCTGTTGCCCTCACCCCACTTCCTACCCTCATTTCCGCTGGAAAGGCAGAAGCACGTACTGTAAACCGCAGTGCCGGAAATCATCCTGCATCACATGGAAATAATCTGTGATCATTAATCACTGTTTCAGCTGCTTACCTGCCTGGACTTTCGAGCCAACTTTGGGAATAAATGCTGCCTGCTCATTACCCAAGCAAATCGTCAAATATTCAGCTTTGACCAAATTTTGCAGATTAAATCATCATTTGTCGATTAAACACTCTGTCCTCTGAGGATACATCCTTTCAGATAAATATACAGTTAAGCCCAAAATTATTCATACCCATACCAAATATTGATCTATGGTGAATTTTTATTTTTATAATATATTTCTTTTTATCTTACATTTTTATGAAAAATGGCATGTCCAAAATTATTCATACCCCTTGAAATTGCGCAAACATTTGAGAAAATGCAAGCTTCTACTCCATTACAAATGGTCCTGGTAATGACCACCATCTTCTAGAGAATGAGAAATGAGAGCAGCTGATGCAGTAGTTCTCTAGTTCAGATCCTAGTCAACTGCAAGTCATGGCTGAAACCAAAGAGCTTAGTGAGGACCTCCGACTGCACATTGTGGATTATCACAGGATGGGGAAAGGCTGTAAAGCCATATCCAAGTGTTTTCAAGTGCCAGTGGCCACAGTGCAAAGCAAAATCAAAAAGTACACAGAGTTCTACACTGTGACAAATCTTAAAGGGCGCGGCAGGAAGCAAAAAGTGCCCCCTGTGCTGAGAATGGTAGTGTGAGAGGCCAAGAAGAATCCAGGGATCACCACCAAGGCCACCCTGACAAATCCTGAGCAATTCTGGTATCAACATCACAAGGCAGACATTCTACTGGACACTGCGTAAAGCTGGTCTCCATAGACACCGACCGAAGAGGACTCCACTTCTCCAAGACAAGCTCACAAGGCTCGCCTAGCCTTTGCAAAAGCTCACCTGGACAAGAAAGAAAGCTTTTGGTCATCAATTCTGTGGTCGGATGCGATGAAAATGGAATTGTTTGGACACAGGGACTTAGCTTTCATTTGGTGAAAAAACAGAGATGCATTCAACCCCAAGAACACCATCCCCATGGTCAAGCATGGTGGGAATGTAATGTTTTTGGGGTGTTTTTCAGCCAATGGGCCAGGCAAACTTGTTAGAGTAAATGACATCATGAAGAAAGAGGACTACATTAAGATTCTGGAGGAAAACATCAGGCACTCTGCAGGGAAAACTTGGCCTTGGGCAGCACTGGATCTTCCAACAAGACAATGATCCAAAACATACAGCCAACGTGGCCAAGAAATGGTTAACAGAAAACAATATCAACATTGTGGAGTGGCCCAGCCAAAGTTCAGACCTAAATACCATCGAGAATCTGTGGAGGGAACTGAAGACCAGAGTGATGGCAAGGGAGGAGTCCAACCTCAAAGACCTGGACATGTTTGCAAAAGAGAAGTGGTCCAAAATCCCAGTGGAGACATACAAAAAGCTTATCAGCAATTATAAGAACCGTTTGATTGCTGTGATGGCAAATAAAGGCTTTAGTATTGATTGTTGGGAAAGGGTATGAATAATTCTGGACATGGCATTTTTCATAAAAATGTGAAATAAACATCAAAACAGTTAATTTTTTTTCATTTATATCTCTAGCACAATGTCTGCCCATCGTTTGTCAGACGCTTACGCCATTTCCAGCCAGAATAAACCTATTGGTCAAGTAAAAATTCACTATAGATCAATATTTGGTATGGGTATGAATAATTTTGGGTTAACTGTTTGTTTGGCCAGTGAAGCATGTTTATGACAGAAGCTAAACTGAGAATAACAATGATCCATAATCAAAACAGCATAACATATATCATATATAACATTCCATATAATATATAACATTCCATATAATATATAACATTCCATATAATATATAACATTCCATATTATATATAACGTGGAGAGGAGGTTCAGCCTTGCCTTAACATTTTCCTTAATCTATCAAAAACCTCATAGATATTAAATAAATATACACTATTTCTTGTGATGTAATATTAGTAGATCTATAAAATGTCTAAATTACTAATGAATCCAACAAGGGGTCCCTCTTCTGGTTAGTGCTGATTATATATTATAAGAACCAAGCGGTGTGATTAGTTGCACTATACCACGGCGTTGGTAAATACTATTTTCTTATTGGTCCAGAGATGTCACATGGGTGTTGATTATTTTCCTGTAACCACACAAGTAGCATAATAACAGTTTCATATTAATGCATTTTAATGTTTTATCAAACTTGTTAATATAAAAACTTGTGTGACTTTTTAACTCATAAATAAGCAGTCACTCATCAGCATAATTTTCCTAGGGTTCCAAACGCAACAGCCTGTCTGTTGACGGTTTCCATGGTAACTTTATGGGCTCGCTGCATTCTATCCTTATAGGGACTATATTTTTAAGAGCGCATTGGAACATTATTAAGTGCTAATCGAAAGTGCTCATTTCCATTGAAATATTAACTACAACTAAGTTTATTCTATTATTATTATTTTTTCTTTGTTAGCTGTGGTATGAACAGGATACTTTGGCGTGTGGCTAAATGAAAATATTCAACTCCAATTTGATTAGTGTAGGTTAGCTTGGACAGCATTATACCAAGTTGTCCTTGGTTATTTTCAATATAACTGCACACCTTGTCATGGTTAATCCCTTACTCATTTAGTGATGTCACTGAGCATACCTGTAAACCTGGTAAACCTGTAAACCTTTAACGACAAACTGGTTTAGGTTTAATCTAGCAGTTAAAAACAGCTGGATTACTACATCTGTTGCTACAAGAATATGTACTGGCACTAAGTGTTGACCTTAATAATGGGTAGTTAACAGGGATCAACTGTAATTCCTGGAATTCTGAACCGCAGGGGAAAGCTGTAGAAATTCCCAGAGTCGGACTGGCGCACAGTAAGAGCATCGCCTCTCTGGGACTCACACTCGGATGGCCTCCAGCAGATGGCGCTGTTGCTGGCGGCGCTCTCCGCTGGCCTTCCTGCGGGTGTCAGCGCGGTGCAGCAGCCAGCACTCCCGCAGCACGTTGGCGGCCGCGTGGCGGATCTGCGCGGAGAGACGCTTATCAGCGGCAGCGCCGGGCCCGCAAGCGGGCCACTAATACCGCGAACAGGTCAGCAATCACAATGCAGGTAAATATGGATGGAGTTGGGGATTCAGGCTTGTGTCTGGAAGGCTATTCCAAGGGACTCACTCTGCATAAATGCATCTGCTAAATTTAAAAAAAGTCATCCGTACTGTTACAACATTGAACCAGAATATTGAAATTATTCAATTTGGAATGACTGTGTGTGGTTTTCATTAGAGGGGTTATTCCTAAAGTGTGATTTGTCTCACGCTCTGGGGAAAAGCATCTGCTCAGTAACGGAAAGATTTTTTACACCATTTTATACTCTTGTTTCTATTGTTTCAGTTCTATTAATGTATCATTCTAATGTATCTGCAGCCCTCTGGAAACCAAAGTTACTCTTAACGGTTTGAGTATGAATGTTATGATCTGGCCCAAGGGAACCACCTCCAGATGTGTACCCTAATTCCCGTCAGTATGAATCAGTGAGAGAGGCCGAGGGGCTGCAGGCGGGATCCCCCCCGCGAGGACATGCCCAGTGACAGGATGTGACTGAGCTCAGGGAGGAAATGCTGTATCATGACTGTCGCCCCCCGCAGGCATCAAAGAGACACACAGCGGCAATAAAACGTGAGGACATATTTCTTAGATCTGTCCTAGAGCTAACGCACCGCTGTCACAGGGATGTGACTTGGGAAGCCCTACAGAGAGCAGTGTGATTTTGGCCGTGTGTCACGTGCTATGCTTGGCTGCCTGGGCTGCACTCTCTCGGCTGCAGGGGTCCATCTCCATCCCACGTACGCAGATTTTACGCATTCACACATGTGAACCTCCCACTTTCCATGTCCCCCACCCCCAAATCCAGGCCAAATCAAACACAAGAAATAAACAATGTAAACAGTGTCGGCTTGAGTAGATGAGGGGATTGTGGGAATTGCTTGGACTCCTATCTGACTTTTGTAGCCCGATGTCCCGCTGCATCAGCGCCTGAGCCATCGCCTGCGCATCACAGGTGTCCTTATCTGCCCTACAATCGCTATTTCAAATCTCCAGTCACACCCTTATGGAATGGATATTGCTCGTTTGGACCAGTGGGCTTTTTCCTGTAACATGGAAACACCTCCCCCCCATTTCTCTTTTCATAAATGGAAAATATGATGGCATCTTCCACAACGCACGTCTATTTCCATCCGTCTGCTCCTCCTTCCTCGAGATAAGCAAACAGATGGATCCTGTTCAAGAGCGCCCCCACCCTCTATCCACTGACAACTGCGCGGCAGGCCACGCGTGCACACCAACACGCCAGTGGCTCTGGCTTCCTGAAGCCAGCTCAGTCTGAAACGATGCACTTCTTTTTTTCCTGACATGGACACCATTGTTTCCCCTTTTCTGTGCCCAAACCAGAACTGCCCTCCCTTTTCCCACACCAGTCTGCCTTTTCAATGGCACCATTCCAAGAAAAATAACTATATTATAAAAAGACTCCGCACCGTCACGTGCGTGCCATGCGATATTACGGCATTTGCCTGCCCTCTTCCTTTCATTGACTAACAAATGGCCTTTCTGTGAGGAGACACTTTACCCTGACGGCTGCTTTCACGACAGCTGTAGCATTTCTGGGCTTTTGTCTGGGCTCATCGGCTGTTGTCAGTTTTATGAGTGGGGCAGGGGTGGCCTAGCGGTTAGGGAACTGCGCTTGTGATTGAAAGGTTGCTGTTTTGAATGCCTCATCAACAAGGTACCCCAAAATAAGGTACTGCCCCCATGCACTGATCCCTGGGTGCTGAATTAGCTGCCCCCTGCTATGTCACGTATGGGTTAAATGCAAAGGACACGTTTCATTGCTGTATGCTGTGATGTGTCAACAATGACAATTTTTCACTTCAAATCTGCTTTAAAAATGCCTCTCAACGACAAGCGAGAGACGTCTTACCCGTTTGGAGATCTGGATGTCCATCATAAAGTAATGCACGTGCTTCTCGCCTTTGTTCAGCGCCAGCTTCTTGGTCATGACGGCCACCAGCATGGCAGTACAGGCCACTCCCTGAAGACAAATACACAGAACCATCACTAGGGTCGATGCGAAACGCCCGTTGAATGTCAACACCGTAATGCTCTCCGAATCGCCGAGCCTTCAGTCGTAACAAGCATGGCGCGCCTTTCGTTTGCACGTATAAATTCGCCTCTGATCACACGGAGAAGGTAGCGACAATCTAACATCTAAACTTCCAGCTACTATGGCCTCTCATTAGGTCGCATTTCATAATAGCCATCCATCCATTTTCTTTTTGTCCTATTCAGGGTTGCGGGTGCAAGGCAGGGAACAACCCAGGATGGGGCACCTACCCATCGCAGGGCACACACACACTCACCCTTCTGGGAAATTTGGTAACTCAAAACAACCTCAGCATGTTTTTGCGCTTTGGGGGGGGTGAAACCCAGGGTACCCAGAGGAAGCCCTATGACGACATGCAAACTCCACATACGTTAAGCCATGGCAGAGACTCGAACCCTGGTCGCAGAGGTGTGAGGCAACAGTGCACTGCACCACCCCCAATATCCATGCAGTTGTTATTAAAATAATACAATTTATGTACAAATTAATATTTAAACTTAATTTTTGTTTATATTATCTCATATATAAAGAATATTCTGATTTGTGCATAATTATTTTTAAACAGAACTGCATTGATTAACAAGACACTGAAAACCTTTCACTTTCATTACCATCTCAATGTGATATCAGAAATATTGTTTCAGAGTTGCTTTTTGGCTGCCATGTTGGGGGTGTGCAGCAGGGCGCCCTCTAGCCTCACCTCAATTCCACTGACTGTTTACAGTCTGGAGCGACTGGAGCGGGTTTGCAGAACTTTATTCATGTTGCTCCAGTTGCTTCTTCCATGGTTCAGTGTCTGATATTTCTAAACATTCCTTGATAGTTTATAAACATTACCGCCAAGATTCCTGTAGTAATTTTTATTTTAAAATTCAAGGTGTTTCCACAATTTTGGACACTAGTGTATGCAGTCATAATGCATATATTTGAACACATTTATAAAAATGACATCTAATTCATAGAATATCCATCCATCCATTCATTTTTTATGATCGCTTATCTAGTACAGGGTCATGGGCAGGCTGAAACCCACTCCAGGAAGCACACAGTACAAAGCAATGGATATCCCTCCATCCCACTATTAAGCTATCCATCCATCCCTCCCTCCATTCAGCCATCCATCCTCATATGGGCTTATCAAAGACACAGTCACAGTGATCCTGCAGCCTAACCAGGGCCCCACTGTGTCTTTGTTCTCTATGTATGGCTCCACACTGGGCTTCCATCTTGCCCAAAATATAACCAGAGGTGTTACACTGCCTCTAGACCCACATACAGTATTTTCACATCCTTCGTAATAGTGGTTATCACTGTGAGAAAATGGCTGAAATTGTTGTGCTGAGACTACAGTCTGCTTCATTCTGAACCCCAGTTTATACCAATATTGGTGGCATGCAGAGGAACTAAACTGGATGATTACCTGCACTCCTTTTTGCTTGAATGAGCAAAAGAGAAAAAAGAGAAAGAATAAGGTGTGATTAACAACTGGCTAAAAAGGCGTCCATTCTCCCCAGTCCTGATCAGCCCTGCTATCTTCTTTTTCTACTTTTTGTTACCACAATTCCATGCAGTTAATTTAATAATATCCATGTGAACGGTTACATTGTTACTGTGAAAAACTTTCTGTATGTCACAGGAAATGCTAAAAGACACATTTGCAGTATTCAGACAGGCATCACAAACGGCACTCAGCACCAAAACCGGAAGGAAATATTTCACTATTCATAGGCCTCTAGTCACACATGATGAAGGACACAAAACGGTGTTGAGTGGACAATTTTTGGGCTGTAGTATTATAAATAAAGCTGGCCGAATCAAGCAGGAAATCATGCATAATTTGTTGGGGTACAGATGCTGTAACAGGAAATGAGATTTAGTTGCTAACTAGAAAACACTAAAATCTGTGACCGTGACCAGATTCCACGGGGAATAGGGGCTTTCGCAGGCACAGGTTGGCACATCAAGCAGTGCCAAGTGCCATAAAGCTCCTAAAAATGGAAATGGTGGAAACTTTTCTCTTAAAAAGTGGGATAGCTTATAAAAACAGAAGGAGCAAAAGTGGAGTGAAGGCGTATTTTCCACTGTGTCACTGAGGCACGGTTCGTGATATTGTGACTTGTGCAGGTTATCGGTTCTCATCAGCAGCTGGCAGGGAAGAGGTGAGGCTGGGATCTAGCTGGCAAAATGCTAATAGGCCCCTAAATCCATCCCCACCCCCCCAACCACTCCCAAAACAATCCCTACTATCGGGCACCACAAGCTGGAGCATGTATCTGTAACCTTTCCAGGACTAAGTCAGCTGCCCAGCGAGTTCCCTAATCTCCGCGAGCAGCCCGTGAGGTCCTGATGACCTTTCAAAGCCGGGCAGCCTAACGCTCCATGGGCACCTCCCTGCTTTGTCTGCTCCTTATTTTGGAGGTTTTGGCGAAGGGCAGGCGGAGTTCACAGGAAAGCGGTTATTAAAATTAAACACTCTATCCTAAAACACATCAGGAGCAATTACTCTACATAATTACTTTCTCTCTGCTATTTTTTACTTTCTTTTGGGAAATGTTGGTTAAAATATTTTCTTGTTTTATTTAATCAGTTTTTTCCCTTATAATAAAAGGAATAAATTCCATAAGATAAATTCCGTCAATTCTGATCAGACTCTCTGCAGCCACTCGGCTGGACTGAAACACATTTTGTAACAACTTAATTCACTCATATTCGATAACCACTTTCATATCGATCCACTGCAGTCAGTGACTGGGACCAGCATCCACTGTACGTTTGTATCAGATCGACTGCGCCCCCAAGTAGAAGAGTTTCTGCTTTTGGGAGAAAACCTTCCTCACAAACATATCACAGACTTTTTAATGTTCCAACCATCGGCTCCCAGACATCATGATTACGCATCTTCATCCTCATCATTATCATCATCCTGTTTCACACATCATCGTCATCATTGCCACCAAACCAGCCAATTACCATGACTCCGGCGAAAAGGCACACCATTTTCCCACAGGTGGTTTGTGGGGAAACATCTCCGTACCCCACAGTGAGGAACGTGATGGCAATGAGCCAGAGGGCTGTGTCCATGCTGCCAGTGGGCGCCTGGATCTGCCTGTGGGGGGTGACAGATGGGATTAACTCACTGACTGACCCCTGCTTGTACCTCCAATTACTCACACTAGACATCACTCATACTAGTATAGTATGGCTAGAGCAGGATTTTGGGGATAAGCACAGTGAGTCTGTAAAGGACTAGTACTAACTAAAATGTTCTCCTAAACCAGCGTTTACAGTGCTTTGTGACTTGTGCTAAATCATATTCGATTGGTAAATCCACACAAAAAACTTAAACCACTGTCATTTGCATAATAAACTTGGTTAAAAATACATGAGCATATCAAATGGACACAGGAAATAGCAATCAGCTGAAAAGCAGACCCACATTGCATGGCTACTTCTTTGCACACCGAATTCAACGAATACAACAGAGATCCGAAACATTTATTTTTCAAAGAGAGCACCTCATTGGCTTAGGTTTTTTTAAGATAAATAACACTGAAGTCGACTTCTGCTTGTACCTCTCGCAAAGCGTGAGCAGCCAGGACGCCACCAGCCAGAAAAACAGGATGAAAAAGAGCAGTGTTCGCCCAGGATATTTGTTCATCAGCACCTTGAGTACAAAGCGGAACGTGAAGTTGATGTTGTTCAGTGAACCGATGCTCCTGTACGAGGCACTCAAGAGCACCTTGCTGTGCAGCAGGATGGCCCTGTGCACCAGGTACAGCCGTAGGAACATCAGGGATGACAGCAGCACCTCTGAGTCCAAGAGAGCTCCGTTATGCTGTGCTGAAGAGCAAAGACGAGAGGAGAAGTTGCTGCTTGTCCCCTGATGACTTCCTCCACTTTCATCGACGGCTTTCACGGAGGCATCCATGCCGGACAGCCAGTAGGTGGCGACAGGGTGGATAGCACATACCACCAGCTCCAAGGAGATGCCCAGCACTCGCTGAGTCGTCATGGCGATTCGCCAGTCCACCTGGTTGTGGTCAATCGTAAATAGCTGCAGGAGGTCAGAGAAGCAGAGATCAGGGATCAGTCATGCGGCTCTTGGCAGGATGGTGAGAAAAGTTCGACAGTGTTCGATGCACAGTCCACCACAGATACAAATTATGATGAAATCAGACTCGTAACTTTGAAAACAACTTTATAGAAACACTGCTAAAGATAAGTGTTCTACATGGACCGTGACTAGAGAACCTCCTTATTTCATGCTCCTCATAGATCAGGAAAGTTTTCAGTTTCTGTATGGGTACATTCCTCAATAATCACATGATACTGCAGTCCAAAGTGTTATCAACAGCAGAATCCAACTGGGGTGAAGGGTGCTGCACATATTTAGACACTGAGTAATGGGGTTCATGGGATGAAGTGGGACAGGATTTCAACTGGGGAATGTCACACCCCAGGAGCAGTGGTGATAAATTTTGTTGGGGGCGGCACAATAAAATTTGGGAGAGGGGAATGGGATGGTATAATTTTTTCAGTACACAACCAGGCCAGCCCTCCAAGAAATCCTCAGATTCTCCAGATTAGCCATTCTGGCGTTCGGTTCACTTTATGAAAAACTGTATTTGGGGCATTTTCTTATCGGAAGCAAAAAACTAGTGTACCATATTTAAATTTAGGGAATGGAAAATGACATCTGAGGAATTACTGAACGAGAACCTAGAATTTATGCCGCTGAAAACTGAGTAAAGAAATGTTTTTATCATCACAATATCAGTGCCATGATCCAAGACGGCAGCGCACATGTGTGCCACAGCTCCTGGCTCTCCTCTTCGGTGGCACTGCTGCTTTCGTTGCGTATTTAGTATACAATGGCAGTAAAGCTTCTATTCACCTGCTTCACGTATTTGGGTAATTTTTTTCAATCAATATCACATTATCACATTTTGAACAAAATATTTTCCCTACAACTTTATAATCTATAATCTTGCACTGTGCAATAATTTTTTTCTGGAGTTGTTTTTAGAAACAAGACAAATCCATCTAGGCTGGTGCTCTGGCATGCTGTAAGTGTTTGCTGGGAACACAGACTGGTGCCTGGACGGCAAAAGCAGGGAGGGGGCCCAGAGTCAGAGCAGATGGCACAATGGCAACCTCTGTTCTAAGGAAGATGAAACTCAAGAGGCGTGTGACAACTGCACCTTACGACACTGGGAGGTGCAGTTTATGGCACTTATCTAAACAGACAGAACACACAGTGAATTCTTCCTTTCGACTCTTTGGAGTGTGACTGGGGGATTCCTCTTTGCTAACTTCAGAGGGAAAAAGGGAACGTTTCTTCTTCAGAACTCACACTGTGTCCAAACATGATGAACCTGCCGGCTGTACTGCGGTATTTAAATCTTTCCAGAAGCATTCATTCCTCTTCTGCGGCCTCCTGCACCTCACAGATACAGCCACATGCTCCCCCGTGAAGCAGCAGTGTCCCTCTCACACCTACAGCCACATGTTCCCCTGTGAAGCAGCAGTGTCCCTCTCACAAATACAGACACATGCTCCCCCATGAAGCAGCAGGGTCCTTCTCACAGATACAGTCACACACTCCCCCATGAAGCAGCAGTGTCCCTCTCACACCTACAGCCACATGCTCCCCTGTGAAGCAGCAGTGTCCCTCTCACAGATACAGTCACATGCTCCCCCATGAAGCAGCAGTGTCCGTCTCACACCTACAGCCACATGCTCCCCTGTGAAGCAGCAGTGTCCCTCTCACAGATACAGACACATGCTCCCCCATGAAGCAGCAGTGTCCCTCTCACAGATACAGTCACATGCTCCCCCATGAAGCAGCAGTGTCCCTCTCACAGATACAGCCACATGCTGCCCTGTGAAGCAGCAGTGTCCCTTTCACAGATACAGTCACATGCTCCCCTGTGAAGCAGCAATGTCCCTCTCACAGATACATTCACATGCTCCCCCATGAAGCAGCAGTGTCCCTCTCACAGATAGCAGCAGTGTCCCTCTCACAGATACAGCCACATGCTCCCCCGTGAAGCAGCAGTGTCCCTCTCACAGATACAGTCACATGCTCCCCCATGAAGCAGCAGTGTCCCTCTCACAGATACAGCCACATGCTCC
>JAAGVU020000129.1:2548602-2571161 GCA_011763525.2 Mormyrus iriodes
TCCCTCTCACACCTACAGTCACTTGCTCCCCCGTGAAGCAGCAGTGTCCATCTCACAGATACAGCCACATGCTCCCCTGTGAAGCAGCAGTGTCCTTCTCACAGATACAGCCACATGCTCCCCTGTGAAGCAGAAATGTCCCTCTCACACCTACAGCCACTTCCTCCCCCGTGAAGCAGGAGTGTCCCTCTCACACCTACAGCCACATGCTCCCCCGTGAAGCAGCAGTGTGCCACTCACAGATACAGCCACATGCTCCCCTGTGAAGCAGCAGTGTCCCTCTCAAAC
This sequence comes from Mormyrus iriodes, assembly GCA_011763525.2. Lineage (NCBI taxonomy): Eukaryota > Metazoa > Chordata > Actinopteri > Osteoglossiformes > Mormyridae > Mormyrus > Mormyrus iriodes. The sequence goes on from JAAGVU020000129.1 coordinate 2,548,891, forward strand.
CTACAGCCACATACTCCCCTGTAAAGCAGCAGTGTCCTACTCACAGATACAGTCACATGCTCCCCCGTGAAGCAGCAGTGTCCCTCTCACATACACAGCCACATGCTCCTCTGTGAAGCAGCAATGTCCCTCTCACACCTACAGCCACTTGCTTCCCCGTGAAGCAGGAGTGTCCCTCTCACACCTACAGCCACATGGTCCCCTGTGAAGCAGCAGTGTCCCTCTCACACCTACAGCCACATGCTCCCCTGTGAAGCAGCAGTGTCCCTCTCACACCTAAAGCCACATGCTCCCCTGTGAAGCAGCAGTGTCCCTCTCACACCTACAGCCACATGCTCCCCTGTGAAGCTGCAGTGTCCCTCTCACACCTATAGGCACATGCTCCCCTGTGAAGCAGGAGTGTCCCTCTCACACTTACAGCCACATGCTCCCCCGTGAAGCAGCAGTGTCCCTCTCACACCTACAGCCACATGCTCCCCTGTGAAGCAGCAGTGTCCCACTCACAGATACAGTCACATGCTCCCCTGTGAAGCAGCAGTGTCCCTCTCACATATACAGCCACATGCTCCCCTGTGAAGCAGCAGTGTCCGTCTCACAGATAAAGCCACATGGTCCCCCGTGAAGCAGCAGTGTCCATCACACACCTACAGCCACATGCTCCCCCGTGAAGCAGCAGTGTCCCTCTCACATATACAGCCACATGGTCCCCCGTGAAGCAGCAGTGTCCATCTCACACCTACAGCCACATGCTCCCCTGTGAAGCAGCAGTGTCTGTCTCACAGATACAGCCACATGGTCCCCCGTGAAGCAGCAGTGTCCCTCTCACACCTACAGCCACATGCTCCCCTGTGAAGCAGCAGTGTCCCTCTCACACCTATAGCCACATGCTCCCCTGTGAAGCAGCAGTGTCCCTCTCACACCTACAGCCACATGCTCCCCTGTGAAGCAGAAGTATCCCCATCACAGATACAGTCACTTGCTCCCCCATGAAGCAGCAGTGTCCCTCTCACAGATACAGTCACTTGCTCCCCCTTGAAGCAGCAGTGTCCCTCTCACAGATACAGCCACATGTTTCCCCGTGAAGCATCAGTGTCCCTCCCACAGATCCAGTCACATGCTCCCTTGTGAAGCAGCAATTCAGTGGTTTCAGCAGTTTCTGCAGTAGCTGCTATCTGCCCCGGATTTCTGTTTCTAGCTCTTGTTTATGGCTACTTTTACGCTGCGAACATTAGAATATTATATCCCCATGCCCGGTACAGGGGAGTACTTAGGAGCGAATAGTTAAATAAGATTCATTTCAAAGCTTAGCCCTCTCTGCGTGTGAAGGTATTAGCATACCCATGTCCGAGCCAAATGGGGGGCAGGTGTCTCCATATTCTCAGCGAATTTGCAGACCCAGAATGTGGTACAGTCATGCGTCCTTGTGTGTTCCTGTTTGCTGACTGCAGACCCACCTCAGCCCCAAGTAGGAGACACATGACTGAGGGAATCAGCCTTGTCTTTGTTTGTATTGCTATGATGGAATCCCAAGGATAATGGCGGAGCCTTTTAAGGTGGGGTGTCCCCTGACATTTGACCAGCTACAAAAAAATCTATGGAGACTCACCGTGATGTCCTTAATGTGGAAGGCCACGATGAGAATGAGCAGACAACCGGTGGACAGGCTAATCAAGCCACTGATGACGAAGGCGTAGATGGAGGTCTGTAGAGGAAACGAGGAAAACAAGAAACAAAGACAGAAAAAGAGTTTTAAAATATTCAGACTGGTTTTTATATGGTTATGACTCTCCCTTATCTGTATCCTGCGTGCGCTGAAATGCCATGTAGGCAAACTGCACTCCACTGACACCTTTAACGACAATAAATGACCAAATAGGTAAACAGTGACCTGGAGGCTTATGAAGCCACTGATTATCAGCATGTAGCCTCAGGTCTGTTTTAAGCCACCCACAAGAATGAAAAGAGACTCCAGGCACACCAAACTTTTCATAAATCATTTATACAGAATTGTACCACAAGAGTACACAGTAGATTGTAAACAGTAGGCATTTATAGTAACTAAATAATGGCTAAATATGAGACATTTTATTTTTCGTATGGATACATGCAGTCACTAATTTTGATACACAATTTGGACTATATTTACAATTTAATATGATTAAAAAACTACAAACACAAACTTGAATTTTTTCATACTTTTCTCTGCACATAGCTAAACTACCAGATATCTATATCCACATGTATATTTCACACCCCCCCAAATTTGTGAATGCAAAGCATAGGGTATATAACTTGAGTAAAGCAGCGTATAGTTTTTATGAAGACGTGAGTAACAAACAGTAGTGCCATGGCTACTTTGTATTCCCACTCCATGCAAATGAATACATTGAAAAAGCCACAGCACACAGTAAATATTAACTTGGTGGGATGAAGAGGTTATGCATTTCAAATAAAGAGGAGGCAAAGGTCAGATGATCACCTATTTAGGCTACATTTTAGGAGTAACATTTCTCTGTATGTTGAACATAACAGCCATCTTTAAGTCTACAGGCAGAGGAAGATCTCCGGACGAAGATCCTAAAATATAACACAGCTCAGAGAGCAGGGTGCAGAGAAAAACAATGATCATTTTTACCTCAATGCCATGGTGTGTATTAGTGCTGCTGATGTTACGGCTGGGCCAGTTTAACAGGGGACACATTAATGTCTGGTTTTTGCACTTTACAGTTTCAAGAAATAATTGGTAAGCGTCAGACACAAATTTAAGGGGAATTTTAACACCGTGAAGTTCGGCTGTTCTGCTATCATGTGACGTATCTTGGCAACTTATAGCATTTTCCACAATTTCACTGTTAGTATCTGCATCATGGCTATTTTTATCCAACGGCAATTAACCTTCACATAAGTGTAATGCTAATTTGAAACTACATTATATCACACTGGCTGTACACCACACTGATTCCTTTTGTGTCGCATGTTGTCCTTCCTTTCCTCTCTGAGATTCTGCTTGTTTGTAAGCAGCCTTGACTTGTCGCACCTGTGAGACACAACAGTGGTTTCTTTAGCGGGAGAGTGAACATCCTGTGTGTTCCTTTGCACTGCCTGAGAGCTGAAATGCTCATTCCTTCTCAGTGCCTCTGCTGAAGTCGAAATTTGGTCAGATGTCAGACGGAAGGGCATTCGTTTTTTAGATGTTTTTTTCCATTACTTAGGCGGTACCTCAGGCAGGCTAACCTCAATGCCCCTAGACATTACTAATATGCATTTTGTAATAATTAAGCTACACTGGAATCCCTGTGATAATAAATGTAATATAACAGAACAACTACCATATTGTTTTTTTTTTTTTTCCGAAAGGCTCAACACGCTGAAATGTTATCAGAAAACTATAGAAACACATCCTCTTGGCAGGCTGTTACTTCTGACATGCTGCAAGCCAGGAAACTGGAGTAGATTACTCGATAGTGACAAAAATAACCCTGATCTCCATCTATATATATTTCAGTGGATTAAACTTACATACTATCACAGCACAGTGCCGTTGGCCAAGTACAACTAGCCTATATCACTGGAAATGAGCAGATAACATTGTTTAACTGATCCGGATACAAATTAACACATACGTCATTTTTGGGGGTAAGTGAACTCTCACACCACAGAGACGCAAGGCTTTCACATCATTAGAGGTCAAGACGCTAAAGCCTCATTTGAAACAAACAGCACTTACACACCAAATGGTGTGGAAAGATACAATATGACCTTGGGCATTCCACCTAGGAGGAATAATAAAGCGTGGAAAAACAGCCTTAAAGAGCCCATTTCCACCATGACCTGCCATTTAAAGAATGGCTTTTCCAGGAGAATGTTACGCTTCGGTACACAGGCATGCTGAGGCTGAGTTTGCAGGGTGATAACCTATTAGCAAGCAAAATAAAGTCAGCAAATTGCCAGAATAAGATGTTAACACTTTATAAAATGTCATCACTTTTTAAATGAAGCTATGAAAGATAATGCTAATATATTTTACAGCAAGTACATGTGAAACTGTGGCATGCAGGAATGTGACATGGTGTTTCATTTGGTATGAGGAAGTTTTAAATTACACTTGGGTTACGGGTCATCTAAGCACAGGAGCATCTCTGGAGATTTATGAAAAGGGGGTTTTACTAGGGGGTCGGATTTTAATGAAAATTAATGAGAACGCCCTATTTAAACTAATGTACATTTACAAGTAAATCTAGTGTACATTTATTGCGGGGGGGAGGGGGTCCTAGCGATGACCCTGCATATTACAGCAGCACACAAAGACACACAGCCTTTAACAAATGTGTTTTACTGAGATACAAGCATGAAGGGGAAATGCATCTTTGTAAGGAGGCATGACCCCCTGCTGACTGCAAGTTACAGTATGTTTTTAAATGATTCCAGACTCCAATATGCTTACCAAATTTTTTATGTTAAACATGATCAAATATCACTTATTGTCTGTTTACTTATCTTTGTAAAGAAGTGGTTGAACAGGTGGTGCCCGAAGTGTTTGAATCATTCATTTCCTAGCATGTCATTGTGTCTTGTTTATAATTGGCTTGGTTTTTATGCATTGTTTGCGTTTTGCTGTCCCTCTATGTACCATAGCACTTTACTAGACATTTTCTAAGGTATTTTCATTATTGTATGATAAATGACAAACTTTTAAATCTAAACTATTTTTATCCGACACAGTTTGCAGCCTGCGTGTTTTCTTATATAATGAGACTTGTGTATTACCTTTAGAACATGAAAGCTTCCAATCCAAAGGGGAAAGGGAAAATGAAAGGGCCAGGCGACTGTTATTAACGGTAGGCCTGCTTAATGGTTGTGGTAATACGCCGTGCCTGCTATCTGCTGAGCAGAACGGCTGATCCGTGCGGACGGTGTGGGCTTACTCAGCATTGCTAAGCAGATACGACGCCAAGCAACGGAGAATCGTGCGTGTCCAAGGAGCAAGTGCCTGTTCTTGTTCTCTAACTATACGGATACATCACCTTTACTCACCTAAGCTGCACTGCCATTAATGTGTCATCAATGATGTCTGGCTCACAGTCTATGCTGTGGCTTCAGTCACTGGGCGTGAATATTTCCGAACAGGTTGCTAACGCGTCATATCGCAATCCACTTTTTACCACGAAAGCTGCTCCATTTTATCAGTTGATCAGTAATAAAACGAATATTATAAACCTGAAATAATGAACAGAGCGCACTGTAAGCATATGGGACACGGAACGCGCTGTTATAAGGAGCACCGGCGGCTTCGGCTCCAGTTCTCGGTCTAAGAGCTCAAAGACCGCATACAGTTACACGGTGCGCCACCGGCAGGATCTCCAGACTTGGTATCTCGGTACATACTGCCAGAGATATCAACCTGTGTGTTGTGTCAGCGCATCAAATTTAGTCTTTTTTTATTCTGGTAATACATGTAACCCGATACATTATAATTCGTAAAATTAGTATGCTACTTAATTGGGACGATGGGCGAGAACAAATCCCGGAATATAAAAATACATAACAAAATACTTAATAAAATAGTTAACATCGTCGCCGCTTTGGAAGTACTGCCAGCGACACCGAAGCGCACCGCGTTTCCTCCGGTCCGGACGCGCGAAGCCCGAAGCGGCAGCAGGTGGACGCGGCGGCGCCTACGGGGGGAGAAGCGGCTTCCGAGCGGCTCCCGGGCGCAATGCGGGAGCTGCGATTAAGCCTCGGTCGAAATGAGAGGGCTTTCTGTCTAACCGGTTAGATTGTATCAAGATATTTCGAAGCTTCTATAGTTGTACTTCTACAAGTTCTATTTGTTTGTGAATGTTCTTTAATTGTTAGTGAATGTCTAACAATTTTAAATTGCCTTAATTTGCGCACGCACGGATGTTTACCTACCGGGCGGTATATGACGGGGCAGAGCTCGGCGTGCAGTATCATAAGCAGGATCCCCAGGATGGCAGTGCCCAGTGCCCAGGCACATAAGCGCTTTTTGTCCTCCAGTAAAAACTTTCTGTCCCGTAGCCTGTACAGATTATCCCCTTCAATGGGAGTTATTCTTTTTCCTGGGTGAGACAAGGGCACTGTAATCTCCGTCATATCTCCACCGTTACTATTAACCAGCCCATCGTAATTTTTGTTGTCCTGTCTGTAATCAGCGTACAGGTCCCGGCCCGTCATCTCCATAGCGCGTCCGCTTCTCTCTCCACCTTTCGGTTCTTCTTTTTCTTCGCCGTCGTCTTCTGCTTCTTCGTCCTCTCCTTGTCCTCCCTCCCCTCCAACCGAAGTCTCCCCCCGGTTGAGGGTAGGCATAGCACGATAAGCGACTCTCTACCACACCTTCTTCTGCTCTCTGCAGGTCACCAAGGAGCTGAGTTTGGAGACAGACCGAGCGCTTGCCTGAAGACCCGGAGTCGCGCTTTTAAGAGTGCGCACATCTGGCACAGCTGTGCCGCACTTCTCATTTGCATAGGTTGCGCATGGGAGAGAGCGCCTATCTGCAGCCTCTTCTTACTTCCCTTTGCACGGACACTTACAGAAAGAAATTGTTCTGCATGAAACTGCAACGCATCGTTTTCCTTGCATGTGATTATCAGCCTGTTTCTACAGCAGTGACATCAAATGATTTGAGCTGGTGTGTCTTATGTGTAAATGATCCCCCACACGCACTCATTTTCTAGCAACTTATAATTAATATTTTTTTGTAGTGCGTTTTACTTGTTATCGCTTTCGGCGTTTGTTAGTTTTCCTCTTTGCTTATCTTCTTTAGTCTTCGTTATCTTCATTGCCATATTTAAAAAACGCGCACGAATGCTGTTCTCTCTCTCCCTTTAATGTTGTTGAGTCAAACGTGCAAATGGAACATGGCGACATATTACGTGTACCCCCCAATATGTCATTATTTAATTTGGATTCATACTTAATCATCTCCCCCACTCCCAATAAATAAACCTTTGTATTTAAATTAATACGTTGGGTCCCCTGTCATACGGCGTTGCATTGTGTTTGTTTTCCAGATGACTTATACTAATTGGTTGCTATATCAGAATTATTACAGTTAATTTTAACATCTATCGGTTCATGTTATCTTCTGGCACAATAATTACAAACTTCCACTAAGTCGGTCAAGTCCGCTAATAATGTAACATCCAGCAAGTGAGTGACATCTAGTGGTGAAAAGTGTCACTGCCTTAAAATAAGGGAATTTAGGTAGCCTGAGATAAAAACGCGCATTTTCGTAGTTATAGCTATTTGTGTTTTACATCAAAGATTATACTTTTTTTTTTTTTTTTTTTTTTACTTTGGCCTGTTCCACTTTAAGACGATATCCTTCGTAGGCAGGTTGAGGGCGGTGCTTCTCGAGGAAGCCGGCAAGCCAAACCATGAGGACAGCCCTGTGCTGGAGTCAGTAAAGGGGCATTGTGCATCTCACACAGGCGGACGCCACAGAAGCGCCTTTGCCATTTACGCACTATTTACCTTTGTACTGAGGTCATGCAGCTGTTACAAGAGAGTGGATATACAAGCATAAACTTCAGGAGGGGAGAAATTTTAAACCTGGTCTGGAAGTTGTATACTGATCCCAAACAAAAAAGACCAACATAGTTGTTTTTAAATTTGCTGCAGAGTATTCTCAGTTAAATAAAGTACAGGCACTGTGTTGGCATTAAAACTTCATTTATCCTTATTCCACCTTAAAGCAGATGCCTGATCTGAATGGAAAAAATTGCGAGGCTAATGGAATCACAGAAGAAAAGGTGTTTTCATACTTTCAAACATTACTTAAGGATGTTATACAATGAAATCAACATGATCAGCTACACTGATGCCATTTAATAATGCAAACATGATAAAATATGAGTACAAAAGAGGTATTCCCCAAGTTCGCATGGCTAGCAAACATATTTCATAAAATGCACAAAAATAAAGGTTTTATAATGAAGGCTCAATAAAGGCCACATTATTACATAAAAGCAGGATATCAAATGTATAACATAACTGAAAAACTACTTATATGAATCCAGTGTTCCACTGATTACAAGATACAAAGTGCCCTGAAAACAAGTTGTACCTGTCAGCATCTGACAGATTTCAGATTCTCCTCATGTCGCATCATTCTCTGCTTGTGAAATTATGAGAAAATAAACAGTACTGCAAAAAGACAAAAAAGGCATGGCACAAATGACTGAATCACAGCTATAAAAGATACGATCTCTTAAAATAAAAAAATAAATAAATTTTATATGCATAAAAACATTAAATATAACAATAGAACACATAACAGAATAATCACACAACTGAGAAATAAAATTCAGCAACTTTGTTTTTCATAAAGGCAATTAAATAAGTTACAACAACAAAAAAAAACTGCTAAGTATGAAACAGTGAACATCAATTTTCTTGCACATGAACCATTTTGCATATTACAAGTGAGAGGTATCATTAAGGATAAAATTTAAAAATGTGTACAAAGATAAAACATACATAGCTACAAGCAAAAGACCAAAAAATTCAATTGTAGTGAGGAAAAGCTCATAGTCAAGGTGTAGCCAACAATCTGAATAGAGATACAAATATAGCTATCCTGATGGAACAATGTCAGTAAAAACAATTAGAAACATACTGGCCCCCAAAAGGGAATCAAATAATCAATTCCAGATAATTCTACAGAAATGGCATCGGTGCAATTTGAGGCACATTTCGTAGCGGTATCACAGTGTATCTTATAAAAGGTGCTGCTAACAGGGAGACCTGTTAGATATGCATTTGGCTGAGCACACAGCTACCATGAATGACAGAATGCATGAGCCACGTTTCACTAGGCTTTCGCTGTGCATTTAGGGAAAAAGGGTTTGTTTGCCATGGGGGGTGCTGAGTAACACCGCCAGCCAAATGAGGCCAAGGCAAGTGGGGAATTATTTCATTTTTCTTGTTTCTCATTACATGTTATTTAATACAGAAACAGGGGATAATAGCTACATGGCAGTAACAGCTAATTTTATATTCAAAAACAATAATAAATATTGAAGCTTGCTGAATAGAAAACCGGTCATAAAAAAACCAGGCAACCATAAAGTGTAAAGCCAGTTAAACGCTTGGTTAGTGGCTATAGTGTGAGCTAAGGCGTGGCATTTGAATAGCACCATATGCGAAGGGCAAAGCGTGAAAGAGGCCGAAGAGGATGAAACGTCATGGCTTAGTTACAGGTAGAGCCTCAGCTGTGGGCTATTCTCAGCTCTAAAGCAGTATATATTAGAAACATATAAACAAATAAAGGTTAATGGACCACAAACACCTTCCTGAAGGATCAATAGCTAATTGATTATTATGGTTATTATTTATTAATAATATATGTTTATTAAATGCTGCTTTTTACATTAAGGAAGTTTCTAGTCAATGACACACCTGAATGAAACATTCTTTAGACGTATGACATCACTGCAGTTAACCAATCACGGAATGATATGCAAAGAAGCCGTTGCTGATGTTGGGTACCTGATGATGTTTGGTTATGAAGTTTGTTTTTTGTTAATAACAAGGCATTAAAACAAGGTAAAACACCAATATAAAATATTAAGAATGAAAAATTCAGTTTGTCCTGTTACAAAACAGTGGTTAAAAATGGCAGACTGACCTACCCCTTCATGCATGCCACAGGTTGCAGTGTGGCTTGGGGTATGATGAACCGAGGAGCTGGCTTTTGGAGGACGTAGTACCTCAGCATCGGCGCCGAGGGTGTTGGGACAACTGCTGTGAGGAAGATGGGGCCCTTCTTCTTATACTGTGACCACACAGGTGCAACATGATAGAAGCTGGGGAGACTGGGTGCCTAAGGACGGAAAGAAGGGAAGTATGGGACGGCTTCAGCATGGGTTGAGGATTTGTGGCACACGCTGAACACTGACATGCTGAACACGATTAACGCAGGTTTCTGCCCATTTTGAACATTTTATCCTGCCAGCGAATTCTGGAACATTCCTGCTTTTAGGGACATTTTACACATAGGCTAACTGACCCGATGGGTTGATTTTGGCATCAATTACACAGTTTAAATTTCTGCATGACAACAAAGAAAATATTTTCCATTGATCCTCTGAGACACAATGAGGTTACTGAGAGTTATTGGCCAGCTTGTTTACTCCAACTGTGCCATACTCTTCTGCAAAGCTTTCAATAATGTTGTTCTTTTACACTTTGGAGAAGGCAGGGAACGGAAACTATATTCAGGAATTGGAGTTGTTTCATGAGCAGTGGAACATGGGAGTGAAGGCACAAAATCAGCAATAAAAGGAAACAGCAGGAACAAAACTGAAAGAAAAGCTAATGTGAGGACAGAGACAGGAAAGGGCCCACAGGTTACGCAGTGCAGGGTGCTCATTCTAAATCTTACTGTGGCTTAACTGAAGCCAGAAGTTAATCACCAGCACAGAAAACCTAGGAGTCTTACCTAACTCTCTCTCCTTCACAATATATCTGCATGCATGTATAAGACGGAAGTAATGTCGATGTCCCAAGGCAGGTGACAAGCCCCCTCCTTCACCTGCATTTCCTGTTGCTAATGATGTAAAACGCTCTTGAGTTCTCCATCTTGCCTAGATTCTCTTATCCCTGCAAACACTCATCGGGAGTCCCTTCATTTTACTCCAGGACAATTGTTCTCATTGCACCTCTTTGTACCTTAAAATCCATCTCTAATAAAGCCCTGGGTCTCTTCCTCCCATCCCCATGTCACTGGAATACACCAGTGAAGTGTGGGGGCGAAACTTTCCTCTGGTGAATTGGGCTGGATGAATGGGGAGATGTAGGGAACCACACTCATGTTATTGAAGCAGTCTCGAGGGACCAGGGGAGATATGATGGGGGGGAGAACAGGAAATGGATGAAAAACAGGCTCTAAAGCTAATGATGCCTGGACTGTGGAGATGTCCCTGATTAGGATAAGCAGGCCTATCACTGATGGCTTTTTTGGAAAAATATTCAGTTTAAAAAAACAGTAAATATCCTAAACTGCTTGGTTTAAGGCCAAACAAAAAAGTTTCATGATGAGTTTGTCTGAAGTCAAATCAAGCAACAGTACAGGTCTGATGGTCGGCATTAAGCAGTTTTCAGGGCAAGATTATAGGAAACAAATCGCTGTTACTACGATGTTGTTTTACAGGTAAAATAAATAGGGTTTTTGATATTTTGTACAAGTTTTATGGGTTCAGTGTGTTTCCCTTCATTATTTCCACTTCATTTTGTGATTTTCTTACAGCTGTACATACACACGTTTTTGGAATTCGGTTTTACTGGGTGTGCAAGTAAAGTTTAATAGCAATTCGGTTGGATGAAAAGGGAAAAGAGGTTTGGCACCTTTCCCTCCATGTTTAAGGTTATGTTTACGTATCATACATTTTAAAATGAAATTGATTTAAATTTAAATTCTAAAGAGAATGCTTTTATTTTGCTTTAGTCTGAGTGTGATTATGATTTCTTGGATCATTAAGCAAAATAAAATATTCTCACCTTGCAGATCAAAAGATGTTTCAGTTTCAAGCCAAATTCAGAGATAATTAGCGATTTTATAGTGGATAACAAGTTTGACCTGTCATTTTTAACAGAAACCTGCCATAAAGTAGTGGATCAGTGCATGTGCCCAAAAGGTTGTGGGTTCAAATATCATGGCCAATAAAGTAATTATATCACCACTGGGCCCTTGAGGAAGGTCCCCGACCCCACCTGGTCACTGATCGCTGGCGTACAGCTCACACTTCTTTGGACAAATGGGAATATTTGCCACAGACTGGCTCATCTCCGCCTCTGACAGCGTTTTAAAACTTAAAACTTTAAAACTGCACTGCACAGAGACTGGCCTTGTGATAGCTCCCAATAACTTTCTAAAGGCTGTTAATTCTGCCAAACAACTTCAGTTCTTTAAAAAGAATGAATGCAGTGTTTTGTCATTGAAACATTTTTGATCACTTTTTTAACCATATTATTAAGTGGAACCAAGAATCGATATGAACTGGATTCAATAAACAGAATTTGCTATCAGATATGGAAACGATAAAATATAAATGATACCTATTGGTGTGTGTGTGTGTGTGTGTGTGTGTGTGCGTGTGTAAGGGAGATACAGAGTGATTAGAGTGGAAAGCAAACACCAGCATGTCACCATCATAACAATGCAGTTTGGGGATGCCTCCGCAGAGGATGTCATCTGCCCGAGGCTGGTCCATAAGCACTCTTGCTCTCGCTTGGCCCTTTGGTGACAATTAAATTAACCTTGGTGTTTATATATAAAAAAACCCCATTGAACTTAATGTTTTTTTTTTCTTAAAGCACTGCTTCACTCTGTAACTTTTAAAACAAAACATGACATTGTTATTTCTCTAAATTGTATGTTTATTACCAAAGCATTTACTAGTAATACAGTTAAGATGAGAAAAATATGAATGTGTTGCGTTGCATGTCGGTTTAAGTGGTGCGCCTAAATTTTGTGCTGGTGCTCCTACAATTTTCAGCAAGGAGCACCAGTGCTGCTAGTGAAAAAAGTGAGTCAGGAGCCCTGTATTATATAGATCAGCTAACCGGGTCTGGCACTGGTTACCGCTGCTATCTAAACAATTTACCTGTGACATTCTGGCCTTTGGTTCCCGGGGCTCCCTGATTCTAGGCCTCATGGCGATTCCCAAGGGATTGCCTGTTGTATTCCTGTCCTTCTTTGTATCCTTCTCATGCTTTTCACCTTCCATCCCTCTCTCTTTCCCTTCTTCTTCACTATCGCTGGAGGCAATGGATCCACAATCAGAAGAGCTGGCAGAGTGATAGTCAGAGGTCTGGGGACTGCCCTCGTCCACTTTAGCCATTGCTTTGTCTTCTTGCACTTTCTCCTCCTCCCATCCCTTCTCTTCCCCAAAACGAGCTATAGTGAAGCACGGGGATCCTTCCCCCAAGCTAAAATAAAATAAAGGAAAAACAACTTGTAATTTTATGAATGATGAATGATATGAGCAAAAGGTGGTGCCGGCAAAACACTTCCTCTATAAAAGTTAATATTAAGCTCAGAAATGAAGTCCTTTTCATCATCATTTCAAATAGCCCTCCTTTACTTGTCCTGTTCCTCATTCCAATCACCAGATCAAACAAACTGCAGAAATGAATCACTTCCCGTGTGTGTCAGTTCTTTTGGTGGAGTAGCATTAAAGTGTGACTCACCGGCCACACACCTCCCCAGGATCGATCCACATGCTGAATTCAAGGGGTAAGCCCAGTTCCGCCGACTTGAGTGCACATTCTTCACAGGCCTGCCGCAATAATTCATCACAGGGATCAAATCTGTTTATCCTGATACACCTAGAAACACAAACCAGGGATATCAGTCTTACACCAATCAAGGCTAACGATCAAGGCTACAGTGTTTTCACAATGCTTCATAGTCTTACTGAATTTAGCTGACAAGTACAGTGTGCAACATTGAGCGAAGCCTGACAGAGAAACATTGATAATCATCATCATCAGCAGCATCATTCTTATTACAATCGTCTGCAAGTTAATGGTATCATTTGGAGCACAGGAGTAATACTGAACTATTAATCTGTGTCGTTGGGGGTGTAAGTGGTCCAAGGAGATTGCGGACAGTAAGTGCTGCTGTTATGGTGAGTATCGCACTGCTTTGCTTCAAGAAAACTATGTTTCTTAGTAGATATAAAGAAACAAATTCCTTAGCTTCTTGTAAAGTCACCATTACTTTTAATGGTATTTCTGCATGGCACGCTTTAGGAAAACAGTAAACTTTACTATTTGGAAAAAAAACGGCATCTAGCTATGTTAAAGTTTCCCCTCAACTATCCCCTCAGCACTTGGCGATGGGAGGAGGTTCCCAGTTTCGTTCAAGGTTCCCCGGTCTTATTACCTGAAAGCCTGCCCCCTGCTGGGGTTCTCTGGGTACCAGTGGCCAGTGAACTTGCTGCACAGGAGTTCTTTGAGCCTTGCTGAAAAGTGAGCGAGTCTGTGGTTATCCACGGCACCCCGGTGCCGGGCAAGGCGCTGCAGGAAGTCCACCGCCGAGCTTACTTCTTTCCTCATTGCCCACTGTGGAGAGAGACGCTACTGTTTGGCAGATTGTTTCCCTGAGAACTTTAATGTAGACTGGATTTCCTTTTGCATATGCTTGGAGCTCAATGAAAACCAAAACAATTTCCATTACACTGTCAAAATACAGTATATCTGCAAATGATGATTAATTTCTGCATATTTAGTATCCTCATAATTAATGCCCAAATGACATACTGGGCAAAGACTTGGTTTCGGAACTTGAGTTCAAGAGCTTTCAATATAATTATAAACACGCAAATAAATAATATTGCTCAATTATATCTAAACATTTCTACCAAAACTCCATTATATATATATATGAGAAAACCTTCCTTGTAACTACAGACTCTTAATGTACTGTTTGGGTTGCGGCTCTCTGCGCACTGGAGACACTAAGGTCGGAACAAACGGGCAAACACCATAAAATGATATCACTTTAGCTGTTAAATGGAAACAGCTTTGCAAAATTATGCATTTTCCACCTCAGAAACCACAGCACAGAGTTCAGCTTCTTCCTGGAAATGACTTTTAGACTAGGTTACTTGTTTCAGCTGTTCCAGAAATTAAGCCCATAAAAGTGTGAGCCTATAAAATTATACGTCACAGTCCATGCTCAGTTGGGATAGCATTTAGTGTAAACAGCATTCTGATTTGCTTCTTGAATCAAATTACAGCTTGGCCGAATAAGCATTAATGAACATCTTAGCTGTTAAATAACACGTCCCACAGTTGACTCAGTCAGCATTGAGAGGGCATCACAAACATCCGCCGAGGCACAAACGAGACACTAGTATTTGATGCAGTTTGACACCTTTGGTGGTATTTTCCATGTTAAGCTGCATACTGTATATACAGAGGCTAAATTATGGTTATAAGGCTCACTATGGCTGGCTACGTCATGCTGCTCTCTATGATTTATCTAATATTTATTCTGCGATTAAGTGTGCAGATTTGTTCCCCTGCACTGGAACACCAAGTTCATTTTGTGCTTCTCCCCCATGCATGATGAATTTTGGGGACAGCCCATGGTGATACACTTTTCTAAGTACCGTACTCTAGGCACAGTACTTTAAAAATACTGTACTTTCAGTACTTTCCCTTTTCCATTGACTTCCCGTCAAGTACCAGTACAAAAAGTTCTAGCACTAAAAGTGCCAGTACAGCTGGGGTATTTCTTTGGTACTTTGGGAGGGACTTGAAATGCTTTCTTTAATGATTGGTTATGCAAATGTGATGTGATTTTGTTAAAAATATTGGGGTATTTATGAAGCAAAAAGGAGTTAATATAAATTTCTCACAAACCTGTCTAGGAGTGATTTAAACGGCATGGATGAAAATGATTATCACTGTCTCGGAGAACGCATGCAGCGCTCATGCAAAAGCAGCAGAGGTGAACTTTAAACTGATTATTAAACATGTATTAGATAATCTTGAAAAGGAATAATCATTAAAATTGCAAAGCTAACTAAGGTTCTTTTCCTATGACAGAGTAAAAATGTTTTAGCGAAACTTAAATTCCCTTCGTTATAATGTCCGTACAGTACGAAGGTATGAAAAAGCCTGATCTTAATCCAACTGACGATGTAAGAATTGCATGTGCATAACATGCGATGTTGGTATTAATTCAGCACAAAATACCGGCCATGCGCTGTGACGTCATTCGGCGCTGGTGCCAGTGCAAATCCGACACCTTGAAGTACCTGGTGCTGTGGAAAAGTGCCCACACATAGATCAAGGCCTCCTAGTTAAGGTTATAGGATTGCCACAGTACACCATAGTATATAAATTGTGGATATAAATATTCAACACAGGAAGCTTAGCAAAGGAAATTCTCTGTTGAAACAATGGGTTTATGGAACCTTTCTCAATTCGCAGAGTCATACTGCTCGCACAATGTACTATTACAATTTTATATTTACATACCTATTAAATTAACATCTGCTCTCTATCAGTAAAAGTGTTTGTATTGTTTTTAAAATGTCACCCTTAACATGGTAAAATATGACATCACAGAAGGCTTCCGGCAGAGGCTGACAGAGGGGAGCTAGCAGCAAAAAGCAGCCCAGGAATTTGCTGTGAAGGGGCCCCAATCGGTCCTTTCGCCGTGGACCTGCGGGGCCCCATGTTGGTATATTATTCCGATCTTGATCAACTTGTTGCCCACCAATTATATACGACATGATCTATTAATCATTTCCGGCGATTGAACTGGAAAAACACACTGAGATCAACCAGCGTGTCTGACACCCTGAGTATATAGGCTACAGAATACCAGGGTTTGAGGAGAAAGACCAGGCAACTGAAAATTCCTGACCTTCCAAACGGCCAGTCCGTAACTGGGAAGCTGACTTCACTGGTAGATCACATGAGAAGTGTGGTGATTGGAGGAGGCAAGATACTTGTTTTCTGTACAATACTGTTTGCACTGTTTGTGTCTTTATGATTCTCACAGCTGTATGTAAAAGAATTTCTCCCTGAAATCTTACCTATTATCATCATCCCTGCAACCCTGCCCAGTATAAGTGGCTGGAAGACAGATGGATGGATGGACTGACATATTGTTCATGTCAGGAAAGCATAGTGTCCTGTATAAAAACATTTTGGCATAAGAATATAATTAATTAGCAACATATTTATGTCCTCCTAAATGTGCTTTCCATTGTTGTAGTGATGAAAATATCCCAACAATGTAACACGTGAGCTGAGTTTGTGATAGACAATGCAGTTCAATGTTAACCACTTGTTGAATGTAGACCATATCTAATTTCAAGAGTAAAGAGTTGAAAAGCATTGCCCACTAGCATTCCTGCAAACTAGGACTCCAGAATTACACTACTGAATGTCAGCTACTGAGTCTTCTCTTTTGTACATCTGTTTATAGCCATACCACATGGTGGAATGCTGGCTCATTGGTTTGCATTGCTACCTCACACTTCCAGGACTGGGCGTCTGAACCCCGACTTTCTTCTGGGTGTGTGGAGTTTGCATGTTTCCCCCATGTCATGTGGGCTTCCGCTGGGTCCTCTGGTTTCCTCCTGCAGCCCCTAGACTGACACCTGATAGATGCTGTGTAGCTCTTCATCCTATACTGCTTACACTGTACCTGGGCATTCACCAGAAGCTACACTTACTCCTAGTCGACTCCCTGACAGCCATATGTTTGTAATGAGCTATTTGCCTCACTTGTACGTCACTTTGGCTAAAATCATCTGCTAAACAAAATAAATGTAAATCTATAAATTGCCCAAAGTAAATGACTGTGTGTGCGAGTGCCCTGTTATGGGCTGGCATCCCATCTGAGGTGTACCCTAGCCCAGTGCCCTGTGACGGGCTGGCATCCCATCTGAGGTGTACCCTAGCCCAGTGCCCTGTGATGGGCTGGCATCCCATCTGAGGTGTACTCTAGCCCAGTGCCTTGTTATGGGCTGGCATCACATCTGAGGTATACCCTAGCCCTGTGCCTTGTTATGGGCTGGCATCCCATCTGAGGTGTACCCTACCCCTGTGCCCTGTAACAGGCTGGCATCCCATCTGAGGTGTACCCTAGCCCTGTGCCCTGAGATGGGTTGGCATCCCATCCGAGGTGTACTCTAGCCCAGTGCCCTGTGATGGGCTGGCATCCCATCTGAGGCGTACCCTAGCCCAGTACCCTGTGATGGGCTGACATCCCATCTGAAGCGTACCCTAGCCCCGTGCCCTGTGATGGGCTGGCATCCCATCTGAAGCATACCCTAGCCCTGTGCCCGGACTCCCGACCACCTACGTCTACAGTAAGTGGTTAGAAGCAAAAGGGTGGATACGTTCTTGCAGTACTGAGCCTGAAATATATCACAAAAATCCCAAAGTCATCCTCTCAACATTTTGGTGAAGAGCTGTATTATAATACGAGTGACTAGATGAGTTAATGGTGGGGTGCTTAAAAATTCCAGCATCAGTAAGGTTTAGAAACTGGCTTAATTCTACTTATGTCATGTACTTTCTTGGAAAAAAAGACACTGTAAGAATAACTAAGGTGATAAACTAAAAACGTCTCAGCTGCAACAGGCGGAAATGAAGCCGTTCAAAATATAACATCAAAAGACAAGGACAAAGGAAGCAAGTCATAAAGTTCAGAGCGATGATCACACTACATTAAGTCATGCGTGGGGGAAAAGGCAGAAAAACGAGGCCGTGACTTTCATTATATATGTATTTCAAATACATTTCTTAGAAAATTCCTAGTATACATTCTATACATCCTAAGGAGAATCAAGTCAAATGCTGTCCTTTTTGACACTAGATAATACAGCAACGGGGTCACAGCTGGACCGATCATATTGAAACTATGTAACAAAAAGTATGAAAAAAGAAGGAAAGATACATGAAATTAAATGTCCATTATTAAATAAATAGTTCTTACCAATAATCAACAGGTATATGAAAAGCTCAGTGAAAATGAGTGGCTTGTTTCTGTAGCTGTTCTTCCTGCTTTTCTCTGCAATCAGTAGACCAGTAATATACCACCCCCACCGGCGCCTTATCTCGCAGAAGCCCACGCCGTCCCGTAGAATATCAGCACTGAGACACGCACTTACTGTAAGTGCGGACCACGTGACTCACTTTCCTACGCAACCGTGTGACTCACACACGGTCTTCGACCAGCAGCCTGTCACGTGTCCTTTCCGCACGCTTATATGGAGCCAACAGGATGTGCGCCTGATGCCTGTTACCGTATCACTACAAATACAGGGAATTTGAGGTTTTATGTAAATATGTAGTAACGATAGATAGGGACGTTATATTGACACTTACAGCTTAAAGTTGTGACGGTAACACTGTGTATATCTTCAGTTATTTTTACGTTTTTAAATTATTTATACACGCGAATTACATTAAACATGTCGCAGTTTTCTAATATTTACGGGTTTTTAAGTTTTGTTCGCGTAGTACTGCCTACATGTTTAAGAAATTTCGTTTTTGTGTCGTACTGATGCAATCTCAAGTAAGAGAGAGGTACTGCTGTTTGTCACTTCTGACATAATTTCTGTTCAGAAAGTGCTTTGTGATTAAGATACCTTTGATACTAATAGTTATTCCAACTACTGTTGCATTTTGGGGATTACTCCGATACCCCTTACTTATCTTGTCTGATCACTATGTATCATATGTTTTTTGTTTGTTTGTTTATTCGTTTGTTTGTTTGTTTTATCTTAAATTCTTCAAATACTTAAGCTATATGTGAACTGTGTAGCCTGTGTTTGTAATTGATGTTTGCTGCTGTAACAAAACAGTTTTCCAACCGGGATCAGCAGTGTCTGTCTGTCTATCTGCCTGCCGTCCGTCCGTCCGTCCATCCATCTATCTATCTATGTCCTTCATAAGCTGATATATTGCTAATCTTGATGGGTATTACAATATGGAGCGTTTCGATTTTGACAATGCAATAGATGGGCTTGTGAAACTGGTTCTGTAAAACTGCTACTGTATTGTACAACTACTGTCACTTCTACTATTACTACAATCATCATCCTGGTGATCATCTCCATCATCATTATTATTATGTTGTGTGCTGACAATCGTTTTTATCGCATTGTTACTATATCAAGTATTTGCAAGGTTTACAATTATGAAAATACACCCGATTAATCAGCTGCGATTTCAGTGCTAGTGTGCCCCCTGCAGAGATTTTTGTTGGTTTCACAATTCATTAGAAAGACTTTATATTAAAACAAAACATATTAAATCAGTTTCCTTTACCTTCAAATTTCTTCGTATTAAATAAGTATAGTACACCTCTAAATTAAATTAATTAGCAAACCCATTAAGAAGTATGTGCGATATTCTGATAAACACTTGTAACAGAAATCTTCTATGATACACCGCGTTAAGTAAAGTGAATAATCCTGTGTTCGCTTATTCTCTCACTGCACTTTTCTGAGTGTTTTACACTGGCAGCCCGACAGAGGAAGAGAAAACTGGGTTTTATTTAACAAGAGACAGAAAAGTAAATGAGATAACCACCCGTTTGTTGGCTGCTGTCTTCATAATTCGGTATTTTTTTATAACAAAAAAAAGCTTCTTAGCGTGATGGATATTGGGTATTATCAGAAGATTACAGAGATCTAATCTAAACACAGTCATAAAAATACATATGTACACTGAGAGGGAAACATCATTGGGCCATGAAAAATACAAATTTCATAGCTAATTAACTGTCTGTAATCGGTTGTTTTGTAAAAGCTACAATATCCTTTGCGCACAGTAGTTCCCGATCCGGTTGATTTTGACCTGCCTTTTCAGAAAGATTGCTATGTTCCTTCATGATACAAAATATGAAATTCTAATTTGTAACAAGCTACCCTAAGATGAACTGATTTTTCTTCATTAGAAATAATACTATTTTTAAATTACCCTGTCCAGCATAAGTAATAGGAAGATGTAAGGATGGATATAAAATTTCTTTCAGGTCAATGACAATGACTACTAATGACCAGCAGGTGGCACAATATTTGTTCTTTATCCTACAGTCCCGCTTGCTTTGCTTCCTTTGTCTCTCCCTGCCTTTGATTTCTCCACCTCAAATCTCTGTACCTCATGCAAAAGTGAACAGCCAAGGGCCACCGAAATGCTTGCAAATCTCTGAAAATTAATCCACAAATTTTGACTAAGCCTTGTACTATGTGGACGTTTTCAGACATTTAGGAAACACTGTAGTGCTGTGACAAGGTGACATTAGCTTATGCTTAAGCTGGCCTAAGGAAAGTGCATTACAACATTTAGGTGACACTCTCATCCTGCAGCCACCTCCCACCCTACCCAGCCACATCACAGTATCTGGCCCAAATGCCACCTCAAGGGGAAATTACTGTAAAGTTAATGTGCGTGTGAAAGTGAGTGAGAGAGAGAGAATTTAGCCATTCTGTTGAATGGTAGTTACCACATAGACTAATTCAGCTGTTGTTTGTCACATTGTATAGTCATTTTTTATAATACCAAATATATCTTCGGCACCTACAATAATTGACTGTATTTTTGGCAAAAAAACAAATCCACAGAAAGTGTGAAAACTCGTTATTTTCAAATTTCCCATGCCTAGTTAATCTCTCTCCTACTTACTGCCAGTCCTTGTCTTAGCAGGTAAAAATAAACAGGTAATTCTGTATCTTAGATCGCCCTGTTATTCTAAAGGACTGAAAGAAAGGTGCAGAAGGTAACTACTACGTCCCAGTTTGCCTAAAAGGCACAAAGGGGGAAACTACAGCAGGCTCTTTGTGATATCGAATGCAGAATGCTAAATGTAGCGAAAAGGACTGGATTACAAATAAAAGCGTAAAACTTGTCAATCTGCTTTAGTGGACCAATCAGTGCTAAAGGCCAGAAGTAGATCTGGCGAATTTCCCCTGCAGCAGAGCCGCGGTTCTCAGTGTGCCTCCTGTCAGGGCTGCCTGCAGCACACACTCCACACGTCCAGCTTTGCCTTTAAATTACATTGATTTCTCTGTTTCACAGCAAGCCTAATGCAATCAATACCCCTGGCTTCGCAAGATCAGCTGCCATTGAACATCTCTTCCCCTCAAACACATACAGCTTTTCTTTCTCCCCTCTCCAGCACATGTAATGATTGTCCTTGGGCAGGAGAATA
Organism: Mormyrus iriodes; assembly: GCA_011763525.2. NCBI lineage: Eukaryota > Metazoa > Chordata > Actinopteri > Osteoglossiformes > Mormyridae > Mormyrus > Mormyrus iriodes. The sequence goes on from JAAGVU020000129.1 coordinate 2,570,603, forward strand.
GTTTATCTGCGTTAGGAGTGAAATGTTTTTAATGGGATTGTTCACCCTAGTCGTCATGTGGGATTTTAACCAAGGTAAAAGAGAATTCTGCATGCCTTTGCTCTGACCTTTAATATCCATCAATACACACACTGGGTCAATACTGGTTTGTATTAGCACAAAAAATTTTGGCAAAGGATTACTGTTGTTTGTGACACAAAGCTGAGATATTGGCACTGTTTTGGGAGGAGTTACTGGAATCCTATGGAAGATCCAATATATAGCTCTGAGAAAAAATTAAGAGACTACAGCAAATTTTTAGTTCCATCCATCCATCCATTCATCCATTTTCTGTACCTGCTTATCCCATTCGGGGTCACCAGGGGTCTGGAGCCTATCCTGGAGGCTAGAGGCGCGAGGCAGATTTTTAGTTTCACTCATTTTTCAATTTATGGGTGTATATCTGTGTAAAATATACATTTTTTTTGCACACCGCAGCCTGGTTCTTCTCTGTTCCTCATTAATGAAGGGCTCCTTCCTTGCTTTATGGGACTTCAGTCCTGCTTCTAGGAGCCTGATA
>JAAGVU020000129.1:2578356-2590882 GCA_011763525.2 Mormyrus iriodes
GGGTCTATCTTGAAGGGGATGCTCTTATAGACTGAACATCTGGGTCTATCTTGAATCGGATGCTCCTATAGGCCAAACTGCTGGGTCAATCTTAAACCGGATACTCCTATAGGCCGAAAATCTGGGTCTGTCTTGAAGGGGATGCTCTTATATACTGAATATCTAGGTCTGTCTTGAAGCAGATGCTCTTATAGGCTGAACATCTGGGTCTATCTTGAAGGGGATGCTCTTATAGACTGAACAGTTGGGTCTATCTTGAAGGGGATGCTCTTATAGACTGAACATCTGGGTCTATTTTGAATCGGATGCTCCTATAGGCCAAACTGCTGGGTCAATCTTAAACCGGATACTCCTATAGGCCGAAAATCTGGGTCTATCTTGAAGGGGATGCTCTTATATACTGAATATCTGGGTCTGTCTTGAAGCAGATGCTCTTATAGGCTGAACATCTGGGTCTATCTTGAATTGGATGCTCTTATAGACTGAACATCTGGGTCTATCTTGAAGGGGATGCTCTTATAGGCTGAACATCTTGGTCTATCTTGAATCGGATGCTCTTATATACTGAACATCTGGGTCTATCTTGAATCGGATGCTCTTATATACTGAACATCTGGGTCTATCTTGAATTGGATGCTCTTATAGACTGAACATCTGGGTCTATCTTGAAGGGGATGCTCTTATAGGCTGAACATCTTGGTCTATCTTGAATCGGATGCTCTTATATACTGAACATCTGGGTCTATCTTGAATGGGATGCTCCTATAGGCGAAACTGCTGGGTCTATCTTGAAACAGGTGCTACTATATGCCGAAGAGCGGGGTCTATCTTGAAGGGGATGCTCTTATAGACTGAACACCTGGGTCTATCTTGAAGGGGATGCTCTTATAGGCTGAACATCTGGATCTATCTTGAAGGGGATGCTGTTATAGACTGAACATCTGGGTCTATCTTGAAGGGGATGCTATTATTGACTGACCATCTGGGTCTATCTTGAAGGGGATGCTCTTATAGACTGAACATCTGGGTCTATCTTGAATCGGATGCTCCTATAGGCCAAATTTCTGGGTCTATCTTGAAGGGGATGCTCCTATAGGATGAACAGCTGGGTCAATCTTAAACTGGATACTCCTACAGGACGAACAGCCGAGTCAATCTTAAACCGGATACTCCTATAGGCCGAACTGCTGGGTCAATCTTAAACCGGATACTCCTATAGGCCGAACTGCTGGTCAATCTTAAACCGGATACTCCTATAGGCTGAAAATCTGGGTCTATCTTGAATCGGATGCTCTTATATACTGAACATCTGGGTCTGTCTTGAAGTGGATGCTCTTATAGGCTGAACATCTGGGTCTATCTTGAAACAGGTGCTACTATAGGCCAAACAGTCGGGCCTATCTTGAAGCGGATGTTCCTATAGGACGAAAAGTCGGGTCTATCTTGAAATTTTTTCCCTTGTTTGTGTTTCAGTACAAGTTTATTTCCAATTTGCACAAATAAATCATCTCCTATTGGTTAGTGACAGCAGCCAAAGCTCGATTTTAATTTCTTGCTCTATAGATTTGTTCTAGGTGAGGACTTACTAAAATTGCAAAGTGGTGCTTATTATCAAAGTACAAGATAAAGCATTGTTTAGTGTTTATGAAACCATTGTTATAATTGTGTTTTTTATGGCATCAAACAAACAAATATGCAAATATATGGACTCTTTGGTTATGGATTTTTTGTGAAGAGTTCTTAATCCTACATTTCCTTGAAATATTTTTTTCTGGCCTTGAAGTTTACATGAATAAATATTGCCAGTTGCAAGTTGCAATATCTTCAGATGGAATTATGTTGCCTCATTTATAATGTAGTTTTGTCCTTCTATGAAAAGTTTTATATTATATTTTTCCCTTCTTCGATAACTGGGCTCTCAGTATGGAACCTATGCTAAAGTGCTGTCTATGACCGAGAAAAGTCTTAACAATATATCTTAGCACTTATTTACAGTCTGTGTTATATGTATATGTCCTCGCTTATCCAGCTCCTCGCTTGTATAGCTCAGTGTTGTGGCATTCAGTACAAACCTGCCTAGAACAGTTTAGCCTGCGGTCAACAATAGGCGCACTGTAATGCTTTGCAGTCCAGAATCTTGCAGGGGATTATGTTTGCGTGTGTCTAAGTGTCTTGTATTTCAGTCCCATTATATGATGAAGCATGAGATTGTTTGCATAATTCTACAAGGTGAAAGGGTCTCCCATAGTGTGGCGTGATGCTGTGGCAATGTGTGGGTTAATGTCTGCAGGCCCTAGGAATGTGTTCGGGTCGGCAGTGAGAATTCCTCAGCCCTGCATTAGTAGGTCACAGCACTGACACGAAGCTGGCTCTTATTTTAGTGTGCTGTCTTGCTGCCTCCCTCTTCGCTCCTTCCTGCTTGTCTGTTCTCTTCCTATCGTTGCCCTATATATCTCCTTTCTTCCCCATTCCTTTCTCTGCGCCTGTTCGGTATAGAAGCTCCTTTGCCAACCCCTCCTTTCCTCTCGGAGCCTGGGGTGCTGGGGGTTGGGTAGGAGAGGAAAAACAAGAGGGGCCGTGTGTCCTTCTAATGCGCTGCAGTCCGTGTCTTGCCAAAGCTTTTAGGGAAGCTGGTCATGTATGGATTGTCTCACACATTGCATGGAGTCTGCTAAGTCGCTGTCACTTGGGAAGTCATCCAAGAACTCAGCCACCTATTCAACTCTTTCTGACTTGAGAATCTGGCCTCAGTAGTTCACACCTGATGGGCTAATGTTCCAGCTGTGCTTTAATGTAAATGATCTAATGCTTTAGCCAACAGACATATCAAATAAACAACCGACAGACTCTCCAGCTGTCTGATACTGTCAGTGATCTTCTCGCTGATTGACTCAAAAATTCTTTGACCGTCCGTCTAAGAGCAAGATGGACTCGCTGACTAAAGCGAGTTTTGCTTATGGTAAATAACATGACAAGCATTGTGAAGTTTTTATGTGTTGTGTGTGTTGCCCTTGCCAATTGGTAGCTGCTTGTGCTGACATCTCCAGCTGCCTGCTACTGGGGCTGCCTCCCTGTGTGCCAGTGTCAGGGTGCCAAACGGAGTGCACCAAGGGGGGTAGGGGGTCAGGCTGCTGATGGCAGGAGCTGCAGAGCATCAGGCCAAGCTTCTGAGCTTCCCAGAGGAGCATTGAGAGAGGAAGAGAGGCATGTTAAGCTTGAGGGTAGACAAAGAGAGCTATAACCAAAAATAAAATAATATATAAAATTTTTAAATCATATAACTTTGCTCATGTTTACACATCTCCAAAGCTTGGGCATGTTTCTTCACTTACCCTTTACAGACATGGGCCGCCTCAGTGCTTCAAGACTAAACTCTAGAAACCGTGGTGTCCCCCAGCAAAACCAGCCTGAAACCACTGAGCTGACTGCAGCTTAATCAAGCTCTTGTTCGATAAGTGAACTCTGCTATAAAGTCTACTGAACTGACAGATCGGAACTGAAATACACAAACATGCTATTAAAGCAGATCTGGAAGATCTCTTGTGGCATCCCTTCAGTCCTGACCCAGACATAACTTGTTGCAAGAGGCTACTGTGAACCCATCTGCAGGCTGCTTCACTGCGGGCCAGACGTAATACTAGGGATCAGAATACATTTGTGAAAAGAAAGTGGCTTCATAGGCTTAAACTTCAAAAGGTAGTTAACAATAAAACAGTGGAGGGCAGGCCTCACATAGGCAGCGCTGGGGTATTGTTCGAGTCTACAGTGAAGCTGAATGCCACCGGCCAATTAATCTCTTAAGCTGTGGGTAATAGTAGCAATGCAGCAACAGCGATTTAGGAGAATGCCATCATTATACATGAACTAAGTCCCTTTTTCAGATTCTGGCATGTATATGTGACATAATAATTGACAGTAATAGACCTGTTGTATGAATGAGAAAGTGGTAATACTTTGCAAAAGCCTGATATAACCAAGACTGAAAACATTTAAACTACATTCCTAACTTTAAAATTAAAATAATCCAGTTCAAATATGATCCGTAACATGTGAAGTGTAAAAAGGCTTCCCTTCATCAGGAGCAAACTCTGGTATCAGGGAGCCTTTTTCAGTAAGGGCCTAAATGTTCCCAGATCTTTGCATATCACTGTTTGTAGCATGGATGTTTTCAGGGATGGGAAACACCAGTAAAGCACTAAGCACTTGCTGTTTGCTCTTGATAAAACAGGGGTTTTCATTTAGCCAGTAAATTAAACTGATTAATACATAAAGTATAAGAGTGAGAATATTTGTATAGATTTACACTTTCCTTACATGCAGCGTTTATTGGGGGGGGGGGGTGTATTGTCTCAAGAAGTGCACTAATGAACTCTTTGCAGTGATCCTAGGGGCTAGAGGCTGAAAAGTTCGTGTATAGTTAGCTTGGTGGGGGATGGGCTGGGCAGGTGAGGGTTGCTTGTCGGGGGAGGGGGAGGGGTGGGGGCCTAGCCGTGTGCTCGGGGTTAAAGGTGAATCTGTGCTCAGATGCAGTCTGTCTGGCCTCCCCAGACAATGTGGAAGGTTGCAGCCAAAAGGTCAGAGGTCAAGGGTAGGGAAACACAACACTTCCTGGTCCCCTCCCCCAGGTCCTTTTTTCTTTCATTCGTTCAGTATGTCTGCCTTAAACCTTTACTTTGCATGTACAATACTTCATTTCTAAGAGTTATTATTATTTTTATTTACAGGAATTTATTCATTTGATGAAAGGCACACCTTGTAAAAATCATGCACAGCCATCCAGCTATCAGGCATTAGCTTATAATTTTAACCCACTACCTGCAGGGATGCGACTAAATTGTGTGTCCTAAATAATAGCCCATTTGCAGATACTAATTTAACAGATAATCTGTAACATAACCAAGAATCTCACCCTTTTTAATTCTTTTTGAGTTAATCCATCAGTACGATACTGTAGGGTTCCTTCAGTCAGTGTTTATGCAGACAGCTACCCCCCCCCCCCCACACACACACACAAACGCTTTTCCCCCCTCTCTTGCTCTCTCTATCCCATTTGGGCTCGGTATTGATCCGAATACATTTGCTTCCCATTGATCTGCTAAACTCTCCACCAGTCCCTCTGCCACATCGAGAGAACAGAACCAGCACACAACAAAACCGGTACGGGCCCCGTGTGCATGCACGAGTGGTTCGGGCCCTGGTGCAAAGGCCCTGCAAACTCACTACAAGGCCGCAGCCTGTCACATGACACACACGGCAAGCGTCTTGAAGGATGTGAGATGGCTCTGCGTGACCTCATGCAGCTGAGAAACAGACAGACGCTGCAGGTGCAAACAAACATGGAGGAACAGCAGAGCTCTGTAACCAAGTACAACCAGGCAATGCCTGACCTGAACATTTACTCTAACCCACGTATGTGTGCATTCTTATGTTTGTTATGCTACTCAGTTTCCCATCATATAAAGCAGCATTTCCCAATCCGGTGCTCGGGGACCCACAGTCAGTCCATGTTTTTGCTCCTTCTGAGCTCCTTGCAAGATAGTCCACATTTTCGCTCCCTCCAGGCTCCCGGTAGAAAAAACACGGACTATCTGAGGGACCCCGAGAACTGGATTGCAATCACTGACATAAAGAATAGTTTTGCTTAAAAAGGTAACACCCCACCTCTAAAGTAACAGAATGAGAAATACCCCTATTTCAGCTGACTTTTTTTTGGCTACGATTTGCTTATTTTCCATTATAGCACTAGATCGAGACAAAATACAGAACAATTTTAAATAACCTTCATATGATTCTATCTAAAATCTATCAAAAATCTATTTTGAATGTAACAACGGTTCTTTCATGTCTTATGTCAATTTTTATGTGCATTATGTTTTTATGTGCATTGATTTTCACCAAGCAGTGTTACACTGCTGTAGTTACTCTGGTTTTTGGGAGCAGTGACGGCACGGCCACACAGACGGCTGAGTGCTTTGTGAGGAAAGACATTTCACAGACTCAGATCCTGGTTCTTGGATGCAGACTTTCATTAAGATCATTATTGGAATACTGCATCAAATTATCATCGCATATAGTAAAATGATATAAAATAAAATAATCACATTTGCAATTTTCATTTTTCAGAAATATGAAATAACCAATCAGTACAGAGCTGAAAAATGGGGTTAAATAACTGGCCATTGTAGTAAAATACTGATGACCATATGTGAAAGGTGACACGGGGATGGATAACAGCTTTAGCAATCCCTTCATCAGATTTGCTTCCATGGCCATGTGCTTTCTTACATGTTTACACTATTGGCTTGTGGTCAAAGGAAACAATGAAGGTGCATGAAATGGTGAGGATGAATGGATCTGTAATTCTTATTCTGCCCAGGAGACCTCGAGCCGTTTTGGGAATGCAGGTGCACATCGACCTTCTCCCAAGCCTTTTGTAACTCTGAAGTGGGACTGAAAAGATTTGATTGACATCTCGCCTGTACCCCACCCCCTCTTTCCCATTCTCCTTGGTGGTGGCTGTGTTTCCATGACACCAGACTGTTTAGTCTGCCCTTTGACCCCTTTGAGGGGTTCTGTGGTCAATCAGGCATTGCAAGCAAGGGGCTAATGGGGGGGGACTCTCTCGCTGTATAAATGAAGTAAGAATGGTACTTATTTACATAGGCAACATGAGAGATAAAACTGCAGGCAAACTTTAAATAAAAAATAGCGGCACTAAATATTTAAACAGAACATGTGCTTAGGAAAACTAATTAGTCAGCTGAAAAAGACGGGGCACTGCTCTTAACCAGGGAACATTTCCACTGGTGCTGGGCACAGCACATAACATTACCACGTTATTTTGTAGTAAGTAATGTAGCATATTAGGATAAATGTACATTGGCCCATGAGAGTCATGGCATCTTTGCAGTTCTCCTACTTTCTCATTATCTGGTGACTTTTCATGCAAACACAGTGAGTCTGAGGCATCTCTGTTAAAGACTCACACTTTGCACGCAGTGTGTTTTTTGGAATGCGCTGTCACCTGCCCCCAAATCTCATTTATCTTTTGTTAAACTAAGCTTGCCCCTCCCTTCTGACAGTATCCCTTCTGCGAGACTCTAACTGCAGCGTCCCCTTCTGTGTGCTCCAGTCTCTCGATGTCGCTGAAGGGCTCCGGACAGCTCCAGTGAAGGGGGCCCTGGCAGCCAGGTAGCCATGCGACACGCTTGCATGTCCACAGCCTCACTCACCTGCAGTGGTGAAGAGGCTCATGCTATAGCTACTGCAACACTGTGATCACTAAGTACCTCCTCTTACAAACAGAAAACACCTGGCCTGACTATGAGGAATCCTCCTGTTTGGGAATCTACTGTCTGCTGTTGGACAAGAGTCCTTTCAGGGTGTGATGTGGGTGTCGCTGCTGGAGAGGAAGCTTTTCTGGCAAGTGCTAATATCAAGCATTGATCATATTTGATAATATACTTTGGCAATCGGGTGTCTGAATGGGCTTCATGCTGCTAAATTAAAAAGGGTTATAGGGAGCATTATTTAATGCTACCAAAGGTAGCGCACCCACTGTGCCATTGCTTCTTACTTATTTTCTTTATTGTTAATATTTATTGAAATTGCTAGTTACTTTAACTGATATTTTGGATTAATTGGATTTAAGCAAATGTTTATAGGTGTGATAAATGCCTCAAATGGCTCTGTGTTTATTGTGTCCCATCAACATGAATCTGCCCGTTTGCGAGCAATCATTAAAAAAAACACAAGTTCTTTGACATCTATAGTAAATAGAATGTATTTTGTTTTTCTTTTTTTGAACCTTCTGGCAGCATCATTACGCTAAAAACCAAAATGAATCTGGGATCACGTGTCATTTAATCTCTGAATATTTTTTCACTTAAAGCACATTATACAAAACAGGTGTCATCCAAGGATAAGTCTTTAGTATTCATCTAAAGCTGGAATGAATCTGTCGCACGCTGCCGTTTATTCATCAGATGATGCATCAGATTATACCTTCTTTTGTAATACATAATGGAAATGTATTTGATCCTCTGTCTGTATGATATACCGCCACGCGGCTGCTGTAGGAAATGGGAAACGGCTGCCATCAGTGTAACAGTCAGCGCTACTATAGTTTGGTTTTATTCGTTTAGTTTTTATTTCTATTTTAATTTTGCAATTTTCATTTGAAATCCACTGAATTTCAGTTAGTTTTCAGTGTGGTTTTATTACTTTTCATTAAAATATATATATTTCTATTTATTTTATGTACTAAGTTTCGATGTAAGTTCTAGAACTCTTATTTCTATGGATAAACTGAATGCTGTAGTGCTATTTTATGTATTTAGAGAATTCAGCATTAATATACAGTGCACATTATGTACTAATGTATTATAAATGGGCAAAACCCTTTCCAGGTGTTATTAATGGTAATGATAAGCAAATTATTAGTTTAGCTAAACAATATTAAAAACAGTAAGAGAATGTATTTGACATTTGTTTTTATTTTATTTAAGTTTGTTTTAGAAGCAATATTTATAGTTTTCATTTAGTTTTTTTATTTTCGTTCATTATGCTTATCGTTTATTTCAGTTTACAAAAATGTTTTCTTACAGTTTTAGTTTTCATTAACAGTAATAACCCTGGTCCTAGTAGCATTTTTTTTTTAATTTGGGAGATTACTGAGGAAACTGGTTCCTTTACTGTCATTCTGCCTCTGTAGAGAAGTTATATGGCGGGATAAGGATAAGGGAGCTTTAGGGGCCGCTGTTGGCCTCTTAGATGGTAAGTAAAACATGTATTTTGTAAGAAACAATCCATTTTTCGAAGCTGCTTCTATTTAAAGTCACAGGCAAGCGCGAAAGTGTACTATTTACAAGTACTGTGAAGTGAAACATCATATTTAGTCTACATTAGTATACCCAAAAAAAACTATAGTAAGCAAGCCCAAACTCCCATTTTTATCAAAATGATTGATTTTTGTAAAGCTACTTTCTATTTTTCTCTCTTTAATTTTACCGAATGATGGGCTTAGCTGTCTCTGGTTCTGTAGGGTACAAACCCATCCCCTAATGATCAGTAACATGCAGACTGGGGAAAAAAATGAGTACTCATTTTAGACACTCAACCCAGTCACAGAATGAGGCTAATTTATATAAACAGACTCAGAACTCCATGTAGAACATAAATGTATGTTATTTTCCTTGATTAAAAGGTCACTACTTAAACTTTTGTTTGTAATCCAGGTGCTAAACACAAGAACTAAACACAAACCAAATTTATTTACTACAATTATCAGATGAATTGTACCATTTCGCAAGTAAATCTATCAATCAAAAATCGAATGTAAATGTTATAATAATATGCTTTAAATACAAAGGGAAATTAGTCAGATATGTATACTCCAAAAAATAGCATGATTTTAGATTCTTTTAAAGGTGAAATATATGTAATTAGTATTGCTTTATTTTCGTATTGAATCTTGGGAAAATATTTCCCGTTAGAAAAAGGTGCTAATTGTTTGATTAACTCCAGATGGCTGGGTAGATGTACAGTCTTACAGCTTTAGGTTTAAAGATCTTATCAATCAGACAACTAAAAGACAATTCCTAAAACAAAGGTGTTTCCCGATGATGCTGTGAGCTGTCAGGTCCCGCCCTCAGTCATAAGCAGATTTCAAGGCATGAATGTCGACTGGCCCTCACATTCATGTTATCACTGAGCAGGCATAGGTGGACATTTCCCAAGATTTCCAGCAGACTGATTACCTAGTGAGATAAATCGAAACTCAGAGCAGGTCCGCTGGCAGCAATGGTTTGTTCTGAGCTGGGAGCACGCACGGACAGACTGGCAGAGAGACGCGCGGGCAGACTGGCAGAGAGACGTGTTGGCAGACTGGCAGAGAGACGCACGGGCACACTGGCAGAAAGACGGTCAGGCAGACTGGCAGCGAGACGCGCTGACAGACTGGCAGAGAGACGCGTTGGCAGACTGGCAGAGAGACGCTCGGGCAGACTGGCAGAGAGACATGCTGGCAGACTGGCAGAGAGACATGCTGGCAGACTGGCAGAGAGACATGTGGGCAGGCTGACAAGGAGATGCGCAGGCAGACTGGCAGAGAGACGTGCAGGCAGACTGGCAAGGAGATGCGCGGGCAGACTGGCAGAGAGACGCGTTGGCAGACTGGCAGAGAGACGCGCAGGCAGACTGGCAGAGAGACATGTGGGCAGGCTGACAAGGAGACGCGCGGGCAGACTGGCAGAGAGACGCGCAGGCAGACCAGCAGAGAGACGTGTTGGCGGACCGGCAGAGAGACGCGTTGGCAGACTGGCAGTGAGACGCGTTGGCAGACCGGCAGAGAGACGCGTGAGAAGACTGGCAGAGAGACGAGCTGGTGTAGGCACGATCCTGCTGCATTTCTGCATGATGGGACTACAATGGGAGTGTGATAGGAGGGAGGGAATAATATTGGATGGAAGGAGGACAGAGATGTGAAAGGAGGGTGACTGAAAGATAATGGATAATGGAATAAAGAGATGTTAATGGAAAAAGGAGAGAAAAACTGGAAAAGGAATGAGGGCCTGTTATGCAGGGCAGAGAGTAGGGGAGAGGGCCCCACCCATGGAAGGGCAGTGGATATTAAGCTTGGGAGTGCTGGAAAGCTGTTGCTAGGATCACCATGGTAGCCAGCGGCACCCTTGTTGCCAAGTACCTGGGGTGGTCTGCCACCTAGAATCTGGACACGTGGCTTCACCTTCAAAGACTCAAGATTTGCAGTCGTAGAGATGGAGAAAGTATTTTTGCTACTTGTTCACTTAACTAGTGCTGAAACAATTTGATTTCACTGGCCTCTGCCCTTTTTCTGAAATAATTTATGTAGTGCGGTAATTAACCTGAGGGTGTTATGTGTACATTCCTTTACAGGGAGGGATATGAACAAAACTGCTGCTATTGTTCACGCACTGAAATGATCAAATATTTATCAGAGTGACAAGTCATCAATAATTTTTTTTTGGTTATGTCCTGGTTGATATAGAATACCTTGTAAAACTTGGTGAACTCTCAGATGTAATGTAAGCTAAAGCTTTGTGAAGGCTTTCCACACCAATCCGGTGTTCTGTCTAAGGACACTGCAGTACAGCATTATACACTGTATTGCATGTGTCAAAGTGTGTGTGCGTGTGCGTACGTGTGTGTGTGCGTGTGTGTGTGCGTGTGTGTATTTGTGTGTGTGTGCATGGACAAACATGTTCCCAGTCATTGACCACTGTTCTCAGCATCAAGCACAACAGTGACCCCCAATGGTAATAAAACCACCTCTGTGACTGTGACAGGAGAGAACTGAAAATCCCACTGCTGATATCATGTAGCATTGCAAGGTGTCTGGGTGACAAGGAAAGTTGCACAATGAATCATGAAAATGGATTGACCTTGATTATCAGTTCGCTTGTGAGGTTTGGCAGTGCAGAATCGGACATATAGGAAACGGACAGCAGGCTCCAGCATTTCAGCACATAGATTAGACTATGAAAATTTCAGGCAGAGGGGATTTTTTTTCATTTAACTAGGGAGATGGGTCAGAATGCACAGAAAAAGAAAAGGCAGAAGAAGACTGGTGCTGTGAAGGAAGGGGCGAAGGACACGGACTGGCCTGAGTGTGAAGGACAAGGTGAAGGACAGGGACTGGCCAGACTGTGAAGGGTAGGGACTGACCAGAGTGTGAAGGAAGGGGTGAAGGATGGGGACTGGCCAGAGTGTGAAGGAAAGGGTGAAGGTTGGGGACTGGTCAGAGTGTGCAGGAAATGGTGAACGATGGGGACTGGCCAGACTGTGAAGGAAAGGGTGAAGGATGGGGACTGGCCAGAGTGTGCAGGAAACGGTGAAGGACAGGGGCTGGCCAGAGTGAGAAGGAAAGGATAAAGGATAAGGACTGGTCAGAGTGTGAAGGACAGGGTGAAGGACGGGGACTGGCCAGACTGTGAAGGAAAGGGTGAAGGATGGGGACTGGCCAGAGTGTGCAGAAAAGGGTGAAGGACATGGGCTGGCCAGAGTATGAAGGAAAGGGTGAAGGACGGGGATCGGTCAGAGTGAGAAGGAAAGGGTGAAGGATAACGACTGGTCAGAGTGTGAAGGACAGGGTGAAGGACGGGGACTGGCCAGAATGTGAAGGAAATGGTGAAAGATGGGGACTGGCTAGAATGTGGAGGATAGGGAATAGGATGGAGACTGGCCAGAGTGTGAAGGGAAAGCTGAAGAATGGGGACTAGACAGACTGTGAAGGAAGGGGATGATGACTTGGACTGGCAAGTCTGTGAAGGAAATGGTGAAGTTTGAGGACTGGTTAGAGTATGAAGGATAGGTATTAGGACAGAGACTGGCCAGAGTGTGAAGGAAAGGGTGAAGGACGGGGACTGGAGAGAGTGTGAAGGAAACGGTAAAGGACGGGGTCTGGCCAGACCTTGAAGGATAGGGTGAAGGATGAGGACTGGCCAGAGTGTGAAGGAAAGGGTGATGGATGGGACTGGCAAGAGAGTGA